>CM076572.1:29237697-29526439 GCA_034641835.2 Pinus albicaulis | reverse complement strand
AGAGAGATTGCTAGAAATGCCGGGTAAAATACAAAGTGACAAACACAATGTCACTGCAACTGGAACAAAATGAACATGAGGCTATGGTTGATCTGAAATGATGATTCCATCCTCTGATAATGCCCTCAAGGGAAAAGTGGCTGATCCGCTTCACTCAAAAGCACTCCTCCTGATGAGCACAAGGATCTCCCTCAACACTGCCTCCATGAAATAACGCAGTTTCTCTCATGGACTGCGTTGTCAGAGACGGTGAGAGTGTGGCCTGATGCCACTGATCTAAAATACAACCCAAGAGTCTTCTCTGCTGCTCCTCCAAAAGAAAGATCATCCCTCCACTAAAAAATCAAGCCAACGAAGGCTCTAAGAGTTCCTCTACTGCTACCCCAGCAACACAGCACTGTTCTGCTACAGAACTAACGCTGCAACTGAAGGAGTGAGCTTGGCCCAAATGCCGAAATGAGGAAAATTCAGCACAATGCTCTTCCAAGAGCTACTCCATGGAAGAGGTGGGGATTCCCGACCGAGAACACCCCCAATGCTCAAGAGCACTGCAATCCTGTTAAACAGACCGGATGTGCAAGCTTCATCAAGCCCTATGAAATTTCTGAATCAAAAACTGAACAAATGAGCTGTTATCTTCTCTTTTATGAAGCAAATGAACTCTCTCTCACCATAGGTCCCACAATTAGGGTTTCCATTCAATTTTGAATGCTTTCCCTCCAAAAACTGTGTTGGCTTCTAAGGCAAGCCACCCCTTTAAGGCAACGTTGTTGACTTGGTCAAATATGGCCAACTCAAGGTGATACTCATCATGTTCACACCCTTAGGTGTTTATTTCAGCTGCTTATTTTTCCTCCTTTCACACAAGGAGTGTTATTTCTTCATCACAAGGGGGTTAAGGGGTCTCCTTACCCATTTTATTAAAAAAAATAAAAATGTTCCAACTATAATGTTCCTTTTAGATGGAGCTAAAAATTAGGAACATTACACAGGGAGTGTCAGTGAGTTCTAGGTGTGTTAAGGAGGGAGTGACATTGTTTGCTAGGAAGCGTTAATTCATGCTAGTGTGCCAGAGTGGCATGCGACCAAGATGTTCCAAGTGCCAAGATGAAGTGTTTTAGTAGAAGTTCAGAATAATACTTGCAAGAGGGAAGCATGTGGTTGTGATAAGGTGTAGACAAAGTAATTTCAGATAAAGGGCGACTTTGGGTTGGGCACAACATTTTTTTGCTAATGACTTGGTTGGGTTCCCAAGTTGCAAAAAAAGTAAGGCTATCTATGAGGGTATGCCAGCTAGGGAGTGCCAAGGTGTTCTAGGGAATCTAAGGTTCCCATGTAAGGATATTTGTGAGGGCATGATTTCCAAGGCGTGCTTGGGAATGCTAATATGTGACAGATAGTGCGAAGGCATGTCAAACATGTTAAGATGTTCCAAGTGTTAAGACATGCCAATATGTGCAAGGGTGTGACAATGGGTGTCCAGGACGATCAAGGAAACAAACTGAGAAACAAGTTAAACTACAAGGAGATGAACACATAAGAGGGTTAATAAGTCATCAATTTACCTTTTCTGTGAGGGACATGCTAGGCACACCAACACTAGGTGTGAATAGGTGCCAAGTACCAAGTGTTAGTGCATTATGCGTGCCAGATATTTCTTTATTGCTTCTCATCTACTTTCCAATAATTGATCTCAAATAACTTTAATATTAAACCACGCCAAAGAATACCAATTCATCTCAATGCATGTCAGACATGTGAAGACTTTCCAAGTGCTAACATGTTCCAAGTGCCAATGTGTGTCAGGGAGTGTTATGCAGGCTATGAAGTGGCAGGGCATGTAGAAAAGTCCTAAGTAGAGAGTGTCAATGCATGGTGAGGAGTGTTAGGGAGTACTAGGACAACACAAGGGAGCACTAGGTCAAAATGCATGGAAGTGAATGAATATGAGGGTTTGTAAGGGAGTGGAAATGAGTGCTAGTTGTCATGCCAAGGAGGGAATAGTGAGAAGGTATTCTAAGAATTCACAAACCATATTTACCACTCACTTCTTACCATTCCCACACCATAACAAAAAACCCTAAAAATGTCATTCTTAAAATATATTGTGTAGTTTCCTAATGTCATTCAAGTAGAATCTCGCAATTAATTATGTCAGTTTCTGTTGAAGCCTAGAAAATCTCTGCTTCAAACATTGGGGGAAAACCACCCGGTCGGGACCTTAAGACAGCTCCTTTTCCGTTTGGGATGGTGGCTCCGACTGGATTTAAAGGACCAGTTTCTTTATAACTAAGTGGATTGAATTGAATGGGTGAAAATGGGACTAAATTAACAGAAAATAAAACTATCTAATCTAAACTAAATGCTGATAAAGAAATTCTAATTTTAACCCGGGTAATTATATGTGAATACAACTTAGGATTGTTTCAATCTAATAATAACCATGTAAATGTATTATTAACTAAATTGAAATACGCAGAAACGAATAAAGATAACTCTGTTTAATAAATTAAACAGAGTTATATTAGCATATTGCATTCATCATCATATACCATTCATATATGTCTATAAATGATAATATTCCAATTATACTCAGAAATGATAATATAAAAAGGAAATATTATGTAAATCAAATATATAAATGATAGCAAATTCTTCAAATGAATACCATATAACAGAGACAATCAACAATGAACAGATAAAAATACCTCATTCATCTTGCAGACTGTCAAACGAAATGTGATACTCTGATCTAGTAACTCCGATGTAAAATTAAATCCAAAGGCATAAAAATGCAACACTTCAAAGATAATTTGAGCACAAAAATCACCAGATGTGATCTTTCATATAAATATAATAAGGAATGAAGTACAGAAATGTTAGCTCCAAATCCCAAAAATATTACAACTTCCGATCCTTCTCTAAATGCATGAGAGGGATTTAAATAAGAAATTACATAACAAAATCCTAATACTACTGCTACAATCTATCAAATTAAAACTGAAAGGCTATCTTGAATGAAACTGATTCATTGTTTTTCTCCCTCGCTTGATGAAGCCAAGTTGCAAATGCTCAACATATCTTGGAGTCTCGGTGGATGACTCATCTTAGAATGCAACTGTCCAGCATAGGTGGCATCAGAAAATTCTGGAATTAAACAATCGACAGCGTTTGATAGGAATTTGATAGCCGTCTGTTGATTGTTTGGTTTGATCAAATGAGTCCACATACTATCCCAGGATACTGTTTGAAGTTTGCTGATTTGTTGAATTTTCTTTTCCAGTTCTTCTCTCCACCTGTTTTCAGTTTCTTTCACTTTTGGCAAACTACCAGGAACACAGTCTGAAATGAGGTTGATTGAGTATAAGCTGTCATTTATGAATTGTGTTATATTATTCATCATACTCCTGGCCCTTGATATTTCTCTCTCAACTTTCATTATTTGATGTTCCCATTCTGTAAACAAGATTTCTTTGTGTTTTTCTTCTATTCTAGGAAGATTGGCTTCTTTTCCCTTTTCTGTGTCTTGCCAATTGAGAAATTAGGAAATCTTTTCATCGGCATCATCTATTTCTTGTCTAAGAGTAATGACATTTTGGATCAAAGATGAAGTAATATCACAAAAAGGTTCTGCCTGTGACAGCTTTGCACAAAATTCAATTAATTGCTGAGACAATAGTTTATTAGCCTCAAGGGCTTCTGATTTGAATTCATTTAACTTTGGGTAATCTTTAAACTTATCCAAAGTTGCTTGAAATTCCTTTTCTTGAATCATTTTTGCATTTTCCTCATTTTTTAACAGACTTTGTAATTTAGAAATTTCTTCATTTAGCTGTTTTTGTTTGCCTAAAAGTTTTTCATCAACTTTCTTCTTTTCTTCAGCAAGCTGTTTTTCCAATTCTTTAGACCTGAGTGTCTGATCCTGTAGTTGCTGTTGCAATTGGCTAATCTGTTGTTGATTTTCCTTAGCTTGTTCTTCCAGTGAAGCTATGTGAAGATATTTCTGAGTTATCAGTTGAGAAACTTCTACAACTTTATCCACTGTTGCAGCACTATAAGCTCCTGTATACTGGGACAATTTCGTGAGGTCTTCAAATGGATTCATTTCATTGTTCTTATAAACAATATTCATAAATTCCTCTGATGGGGTAGAAAATATGCCCTGTTCTGTTTTTCTTTTCTTTCTTTGTCTTTTGACAACAGCCTTGTGTTTAGGGCTGTAAAATACATCCAAAGGAGGGATCTCCTCACCTTTTAATACAATATGCCCTGTAGGATGTTCAAGAATGATTTCAACATCCTGCTCTATTTGTTCTTCATCTTTATCCTGCAATCCAAGCTGTTGAGCAAACTGATCATATTGTTTTAATAGCTGAGAAGAAACATCAAGATTAGTGGAAACCATAATCTCCTTAGTTATTTCTTTTCCTTTTTCTTTATCTATGCTCTGCTCAGTGTTTTTGTCATCCAATCCATCCTTTTGATTATGCACATCATCATTGATATTTGTGCATTTGTCTGTCATTTGAGCAGTATTTCCCTTTGGGACATCAGGTTTGTCAATAGTGACCACTTTTTGAGTATGTACAGTCGGCTGGTTGACAGCCGATTGTGTAATGATTTTGCTGGTAGATGTTTCTACTAGCGTTTGGCCGGATGTACCTTCTGTCTCTGATTTTTGGATTTGAGTTCTCAGCTGGTCCAGAGGTATTCTCAACAATCTCTGGCTTCTAAATAAGAGAAATTTATTTATTTCCTCCGGATGCTTCATTTCGGTGCTTCTCTGGGTTTTTCCTCCAATTTCTGATAGGGTCGGATTGGACTTTGTTATCATCAGCAAATTCTTTGATAAATTCCTTGTTATACACCTTCTGTGGGTCTGGAAGGTGGTACATTGCTTTCAAGTCTTCTGCTTTAAACGAGCCGAAAGGCACTCCAGATGTTGAAACAAACGTTCTATCTTGTATCTTTACACTGTCGATAACCCATCGGACTACATCATAGTAAGGCATGATGCTCGCTCTAGCTGCAATTCGATGTAGAAATGAATTTGCAAGTGTTCTTTCATTGATGTCAGAGTCAGAATCCGAGCTATCCTCGTCTGGAACTGATGCCTTCTCCACTGTGACCTTGGGGTCTTATTTTTCCAATAGGTTGTAGACTGTGTCCCATGTCATTTTCCCAAGACCTTGGCATGATGTATCTGTGACTAGCCTTGGCTTTATGGGCTTTTCTTTTGAGACCGTAGGAGTTTCGGCAAGCTTCACTGGTAGAGCAGTCTTGTTTCTTCTTCCTCTCTTTGACATTTCTGCGTCTGCTACCACTTCCCTTTGTCTGTGAATGAAAGAACTTGGTGTTCTTTGGCTCTGCAAGACAATAAACTCTCAGTCGTGATCAACAAGCCACTCAAATGGAATGATTTATGAATTTATGGTTTTCATTTATTTGTTTCGTATATTGCATAAATGCTCCTTTTGGGTCACCCTTAAGTATTTAAAACCAAATCATAAACCATATTCATTTGATTCGTTATTGAATGCCTTCATACCAATAAAGATTTGGCGCTTGTGATATATTAATATATTCAAAAAAAATCTTCGTATGCAAAATAGATGAATCGCATCGGAAGTTTTCGAATGGCAAATGAGTATCACAATACGTTTATCCCGATTGATCGATTGCGATTGCAGATCTTTCCGATCTCTAATGGTGGGGTCTACCATATTTTTTAAACAAATGTTTGATTTTCTTTTAAAAGCGTTTATTATCAAATGCACATCGGATCGGGGAATTTCAACTAAGCGTAAAGAGTTTCTTAAAGATTGTCCCGATTAATCGATTGCGATTGACCGCATCGCATCGGAAGTTATATTTGATTGTTTTAAACTCTTAGCGATTTAAAATTTTCCGATTGGACTAATCGCATCGGAAGATTTGAAATGGGCATATGAAATTTCTTTTGAGGGTTATCTCCGATTCTCCGATTGCGATTGAACTTTTAACTTTGATATGTTTTTTATGATAAGGCCTTGTATATTAGATCGGACCATAAGTTTTTTGAATGTTGAATATGAAATTTTTCAAAACAATGGATTTTATTTCTAAGTGTTTTATTTCTAAAAAAGAAAGGGACCCTATTTCTAAATTTTATTTCTAAAATTTAGAAAAAGGGAGGGTTGTTGTATAGTACAACAATTGGCGATTCACTTGAAAGAACCAGTTATCTCTAAAAAATAGAATGAATACTATATCTTAAGTAAGTAAAGATTTTTAAAGGTAAATAAAATTATCCTAGGATAATCAAAAATAAAATCTAACTTATGAAAAAGAATAAAAATTATTAACAATTTCTTTCTAGTTTCTTGAGAATAAAAAACATTTTGAGTTGTCTTAAGCTTTGATTGGTATTAATAATGAAGTAAGTGGATTTCTTCAAGCTTGGTTTTGATAATATACTCTATTGTCATAGGTATTGCCTCTGCTGCCCGCAAACGTTCATAGTCTCGACAGGGTTACCTTTTAACAATTAACTATTCATTGTCCCATTCAACTAAGATTATGACTTTTTAAAAGATAAATTCATAAGATATGTTATCTCATGTTTTTGTCTTTTATTTATTTTTATTTCTTTTTTAAGAGCCATTGTTCTGGTTTGGTAGCCAGTTGTTAACAATGCCATTCAATAGTTATAATTAAACTGAACAAGCTGGCTCGTGATGAGACCCCTTGTCTTATATTAATAAGCCATTACCCTATTTTGATAGGCAGTATTGGTAATGTCAGTTTTATTATTTCTTATGAATATGGTAAGTCGGCTCATGATGAGACCTCTTATCTCTTAAAAATGTTTTCAATAATTTCTTAGAATTATATTCTAAAAAATCACAACCTAAATGAATGGGGTGAACTAGTCTTATCCTTAAGAATCAATGGATGACAATTTTATGAGTTTTTTGAGTACCAAGACTTGAATAATCTTTACTTTTATAGATAACTTCTCTCTGCTTAATAAACTTGTAATGATTTACATTTTCCTCAAGTTTTTTCCAAAAAGATTATGCAAATAATTGGTATAATCTTTCAAAGTTTAACATTTTATTTAAAACTATCAAAAGATTATAATCATTTCTCTAAAAATTCTTATTTACACTAAAATAAATATTTATAATATTTTTCTTAAGAAATTTTTTTTTTTTTTTTTTTTTTATCAAGTAAATAGTCAATTAGAGACTTATTAACAACCTTTATTTATAAAAACAATAAAAGACTTTGCAAAAAGGAATATGTACAATTTAAGAAGGGGTTACCTCCTTATGAGAAGAATTTCTTTAAGATAAGCCCATTTACAGGAAGAGATTCTCTCTTACCTGTTAGATCTTGGAGCATGAATGTATTTGAGCCTATCTTTTCAACGATTTGAAATGGTCCAAGCCACATCTTTTGAAATTTGGTATGTTTCCCTTTTTCTTCATGTGCCTTATCCCATTTTAGAACAAGATCACCAATTGACAAAATTTTTGAGCCGGTAGAACTTGCATCAAAAGAAGATTTTACAAGTTGTTGATGTTTTTCATGAACAATTCTAGCTGTATCTCTCTCTTCTTCTAGTTTAAGGATTTGATCATACCTCAATTGAACGGATGAAGAAGGATTTTCTTCAATAAATTGTACCAGGGCTAATGATGGAAGAGTTAAATTTGATGGTATCACAGCTTCTTTTCCATAAACTAAATTAAAAGGTGAAGTTCCGATTGAAGCTTTCTCTATAATACGATCAGCCCATAATGCAAAGATTAAAGATTTATGCCAATTCTTTTGATTTTGATCGATAGTTCTTTTAATAATCTTGATGAGATTTTTATTAGTGGATTCAGCTAATCCATTACCTTGTGGGTAATAATTTGCTGAATATTTGAGTTTAAAACCTCTTTTAACTGCAAATTCTATTAAACTGTTTCCTGAGAAATAAGATGCATTATCAAAGACAAGAGCTTGAGGTACACCAAACCTGGTTATGATAAATTGATCTATGAAATCAATAATTGCATGAGAATTGGCTACCTTCAAAGGGATTGCCTCTACCCATTTTGTAAAATAATCGGTTGCAGTAAGAATGTACTTGTGCTGCTTGGAAGAATGAGGTACTATCTCACCAATAATGTCAAGTCCCCCTTGTTCAAATGGTTGCTCAATATTTACTGGTTGCAAAGGAAAAGCTGGTTTCCTTTGCCTTCCACTTGCAGTTTGGCAGATTCTGCACTTTCTTACATATTCATGTGTATCTTTAAAAAGGGTAGGCCAATAATAGCCAGCACGAATTATTTTGTGAGGTGTGGTATCACCTCCAAAATGACCTCCTGCTGGTCCATCATGCAACTCCTGCAAAACCTTTTCAGCCTCAGTCTTTTCTAGACATCTCAACAAAATTGAATCATAATTTCTTCTAAATAACACATTATCAATGATCTCATATTTAACAGCTTTTAATCTTAAAGCACATTTTTTCTTATAACTGAGATCAGAAGGAGCATACCCATTTTTCAAGTAATAGATGAGATCAGAATACTGAGACTCAGAATTCGTAACACTTATCTGATTTACTTGAATATCTTGATTTGAATGATCATTGTCTGGTATATTATGAGCTCCTGCTAATAATCTGCAAAAACCTTGTCCTCTAACAATCTTAGCTGGTTTAATATCAACATCATATTATTGTAAGGCTGTTACCCAGTTAGCTCGTTTTTCTCCTACTTCTCTCTGAATTAATAATTGCCTCACTGCAGAGAATGGGACAATGATTTTTGTATGAGTTTTTAAGAGAAAAGGTCTGAAATTCTTGATTGATTTGAACACAGCAAAGGCTTGTTTTTCAACATCGGAATAATTCAGTTCAGCTCCTTGCAGATTTGAACTAAAGAATGAAATTGGTGCTTCAATTTTCTGATCATTGAGTTGTGTTAAAACAGCTGCATAAGATGTCTTTGTGGCTAAAGTATACAAAATAAAATCTTTAGAAAAATCCGGAGTACTTAATGCTGGTGCATTAATGATTTCCTGTTTGATTAACTCAAAGGCTTCTTTCTCTTTATGCCCCCATTTGAATACTGAATTTTTCTTGATCATATTTTGCATAGGTAAAACAATTAAAGAAAAATCAGGAATGAATCTTTTTACAAAATTGATCTATCCAAGAAATGATTGCATGGATTTTTTGTTATGAGGTAAAGAAATATCAGAGATTTCTTTAACTCTGTCTGGATCAATGTATATACCATCTTTTGATACAACAAATCCTAAAAGTTTTCCTTCATCCAAAGCAAAGAAAGATTTTTTCGTATTTAATGAAATACCAAACCTTCTACATCTTTCAAATATTTGTTTTAGATCATGTAGATGATTGGTTCTGTTTTTTGAGAATACTGTTATATCATCGAGATAAACAACAACTGATTTATTGATCAGACCTTTAAATGCTATGTCCATGGCTCTTTGGAAAGTTGCTCCTGCATTTATTAATCCAAAAGGCATTTTTTGATAAGCATAAGTTCCCATTTCGTTCTGAAAGTTGTTTTCAATCTGTCATCTGGATGAACCAAGACTTGATTATAGCCTGAAAATCCATCAAGAAAGGACATAAGTTCAGAACCAACTACTTTTTGAAGTATCTGCTCCATGGTTGGCAATGGGAAATTGTCTTTCAAACATGCCTTGTTTAAATTTCTGAAATCAATACAGATTCTTATATCACCATTTTTCTTCCTTACAGGTACCATATTGGAAACCCAATTGGAATGCCTGACAAGAAAAATGATTTTGGCTTTCAAAAGTTTATTAAGTTCTGATTTGATTTGATCTTCAAGATTTGGATGAATTTTCCTTAGCTTCTGTTGAACAGGTTTAATATCGGGAAGCATTGGAATTGTGTGCTCAATAACTGAAGTATCATATGTTTTTAAATCATCATAATTCCAAGCGAAAACATTTTTGTATTTGTTCAATAGTTTAATGAAGGCATCCCTTTCCTCTGATGTTAAATTAAGTCCTAAATTAACATTTTGAGGTTTTGAATCAGAACCAAGATTCACTAATTCAAATTTCAAAGTGGAACTTTGAAGCTTGGTATTAGTGACTTTCTTGAATCTGTCTTTAATATCATATAAGGCCTCCAATCTAACAACAGATTTCGGAATGGGATTTTCATTACTTTTTGAAGAAATTTGTAAATCGTGCTCTTCTTCGTCGATAATTTGATCATCATATGATTTCTCTGAAGTCATGAAATTCAAGATATCTTGATCATGGTAAAAAACTCTCCAATTTGTGACATTGTCTGGGACAGATGGTCTAAAAAGTAATTCTATTGAAAATATATCTGGGCTAAAATCTTCAGAAGGTATGAGTCTGGAAGCAACATTGGCTAGCAAGTCTGCTGCTGAATTTTGAGACCTAGGGATGGAAGAAATATTGAATGCAGAAAAGTGTGTAGTGAGTTCTTGAACCAGCGATTGATAATGTTTGAGGTGATTTGAAAGACAGTGAATTGTATTTCTCACCTGTTTGACAATAATTTCAGAATCGCCGAATACTTTCAAATATTGCACTTTAAGGCCAATTGCTTTATACAAACCTTGGACTAAAGCTTCATACTCAGATATATTGTTTGTGCATTCAAATTCTAACCTACAGGACAGCATTGTCTTTTCACCTTGCGGGCTAACCAAGATATACCCTGCTCCTGAACCTTCGTTAGATTTAGAGATGTCAAAATATAAAGACCAAAATAAAGAAGTATTAACAATCTTATTTACAGTTTCCCCAGTATCATTAAAACATCTTGACCTATTAGTTTGTGAATAGTTTTCAATCTGTGATGTTAAACTGTTTACTGAGAAAGGGGATGGTTGGGCAGTGAGATTTCCAAAAAATGACTCTGATGAATAATTTCCCAAGATGTTGTTATTAAATGCAATTGGTTGATTTTCTTGTTCAAAATTTGTTACAGTATGGGTCATGTGTTTCTCTCGATTGATTTTTATTTGATTTGGCTTTCCTCCATAAGGTAACCACATGTGAGACCAATCGGTAGAAATATATCCGTGGAGCTTTTCAGACCAATCTCTACTTAAAATCAACCCATAAAATTCAGGTATATCAGCTATTAAGATATCAATTCGTTGAACTACCCGTGGATCAGCTGCTAACCTGATAGTTACGAAGTTAATCTCTCCTAAAACCTGGACCTTGCTTCTGTCTAACTGTACAATGTGTATGGAAGACTTTTGGGGTTCTATGTTCAGTTTAGAACAAACTGAAGCTGGCATTATATTGGATGATGCCCCTGAGTCAATCAAACAATTGTGTAGGTTTCTTTTGTAGATCTCAAAAGTCAAAAGGAAGGGTGGAGTGTGAGAATTTGATCTATCCCCAATCAGGACTGAATCAGTAGCTTCTATCATACCAGAAGGTGGTTGACCAGAATCATTTGCAGCTTTAGTACTGGGAAGAGGTGAACAGGGAACATCATTCAATTCTTTGAGAAGCAATTTATGCTGATGTTTTAATTTGCTAAGTTCAAACATAGTAATGTTTGCCTTAGTTTTCTTCATATCATCAACAATATTGTAATCCATTGAATCGGACACTACTAATGTTTTGGATGTTGGAGGAGTATTTGAAGTTGAAGGTGGGTTTTGGGGAGCTGCTGCGGGTGATTTCTTTGTAGGTACTTTTTCTTTTGTTGTAGCAGCACCTGCACTCCGTTTCTTTGAAGTTGTCTGAACAGGTTCGGAAGTACCTTTACTCCTAGTAGAGACAGGTAAAGCTTGTTCATCATTATCTGTATCGGAGTTGGGCAGTATGAAATCCCACATGCCATGACATTCAACAATTTCCTCTTCATTATCAGTTGATGAGATTGTTTCCTCTTCTTCCTCTTCTTGATCTGATTCTGCATAAGATACGATATTTGGTGGTTTTGATTCGATTTTCTTATAATTCTTGAAGGGCCTCTTGGTTGAAGTTTCAGCTACTTGTTTCTTAATTTCAATCATTTCATTTGACATAGTCTTGAGAACCTTTTGGAGGCCTTCCATATCATATGGATCTTTTGAGATTTTCTTCTTTGAGTCTTCTTTGAATGAAACTTTTTTGGTTTTTCTTTCCTCAATAGCTGCTTTCTTTTCTAGAGCATTAATACGTTTTTCCACAGCAAGTGCTTCTTTCATGTTTTCAGCAAGTGTTGGTTTTGCGGCCCTGTCTACAAAAATAGCTATGTTGGCAGGTAGGGCAGTAATATACCACTCACTTCTGATTTGTTCACTTGGTTTGGAAGTCGTTGGGATTTTATTCAAAAGTTTATTGAAACGAGCATTAAATTCTTTAATGGGTTCCCTATGCTCTATCCTAAGATTGGAGAGATCATTTATTAATGTAGCTAAAGATCTATCGTCTCCATACTTAGTGAGAAACTGTTCTTGGCAAATATCCCAACTGGTAATAGAATCAGAAGGCAGGGAAAAATACCAGGATCCTGTTGATCCTTGCAATGTATAAGGAAAAAGCCTGACAACGACATCTTGCTCAGTCACTCCCTTCAAATTAACTGCTAACATGAAGTTATTGATATGTTCCTCGGCTTAGGTTCCATTTTCTGGATTAAACTTGGGTAGCCATTTTTCAGGAGCATCGGGTAATGCATGTAATGGTGCGGGCATATTGACTGCACCCGGTCTGGTCCATGGATCTGCCATTGTAATACCGGTGGTGGATGATACTGCTGTTGAGATTCCAGATGTCTGGGAAGGAATTGATATTGAGGAGTGAGCAGGTTGAGATGTTGAAGTTCCCAATTCCTGGTGAACAACGATATGTAATGAGGGAGTGGATGGTTGACTTCGCACTGGGGAAGATGAGATGGAAGATGTGGATGAAAGTGCTTCACTGTCAGAATCTTCAGTATTTTTCTTTGCCTTTTTCCTTTTAGGTAAAGGAAATTCAGTAGGTTCAATACCGAGCTTTTCACTCTGAAGTCTAGTAAGAAGGTGAGGTAGATTGAATTGCGAAGTCTCACTGCTTTGAGATAGCTCAGATTTCTGTGGTGAAATCGAGAAGCTCTGAAGTTTCTGGATGAGAGACTGAACTTCAGGAGATTCAAGACTTAATTGTTCTGAAGTATGGTGGGTTTGAGCAGTGATAGTGGATACCTCTTCTTCTTGCTTGGATGCTGAGGAATCAGCGGGAAATTTGGAAGTACGAGGTGATGTAGAGGGAGAATTACTCTTAGAATGGTTTGTAGATTTGGGTTTGCTTGCCATTCACAGTTGGATGCCCTCCTTCTAGCGCCAAAAATGTTGAAGCCTAGAAAATCTCTGCTTCAAACATTGGGGGAAAACCACCCGGTCGGGACCTTAAGACAACTCCTTTTCCGTTTGGGATGGTGGCTCCGACTGGATTTAAAGGACCAGTTTCCTTATAACTAAGTGGATTGAATTGAATGGGTGAAAATGGGACTAAATTAACAGAAAATAAAACTATCTAATCTAAACTAAATGCTGATAAAGAAATTCTAATTTTAACCCGGGTAATTATATGTGAATACAACTTAGGATTGTTTCAATCTAATAATAACCATGTAAATGTATTATTAACTAAATTGAAATATGCAGAAAAGAATAAAGATAACTCTGTTTAATAAATTAAACAGAGTTATATTAGCATATTGCATTCATCATCATATACCATTCATATATGTCTATAAATGATAATATTCCAATTATACTCAGAAATGATAATATAAAAAGGAAATATTATGTAAATAAAATATATAAATGATAGCAAATTCTTCAAATGAATACCATATAACAGAGAAAATCAACAATGAACAGATAAAAATACCTCATTCATCTTGCAGACTGTCAAACGAAATGTGATACTCTGACCTAGTAACTCCGATGTAAAATTAAGTCCAAAGGCACAAAAATGCAACACTTCAAAGATAATTTAAGCACAAAATCACGAGATGTGATCTTTCATATAAATATAATAAGGAATGAAGTACAGAAATGTTAGCTCCAAATCCCAAAAATATTACAACTTCCGATCCCTCTCTAAATGCATGAGAGGGATTTAAATAATAAATTACATAACAAAATCCTAATACTACTGCTACAATCTATCAAATTAAAACTGAAATGCTATTTTGAATAAAACTAATTCATTGTTTTTCTCCTTCGCTTGATGAAGCCAAGTTGCAAATGTTCAACATATCTCGGAGTCTTGGTGGATGACTCATCTCAGTATGCAACTGTCCAGCATAGGTGGCATCAGAAAATTCTGGAATTAGACAATCGACAGCGTTTGATAGAAGTTTGATACCTGTCTGTTGATTGTTTGGCTTGATCACATGAGTCCACATACTATCCCAGGATATAGTTTGAAGTTTGCCGATTTGTTGACTTTTCCTTTCCATTTCTTCTCTCCACCTGTCTTCAGTTTCTTTTATCTTTGGCAAACTACCAGGAACACAGTCTGAAATGAGATTAATTGAATATAAGCTGTCATTTATGAATTGCGTGAGATTATTCATTATATTTCTGGCCCTTGATATTGCTCTATCAGATTTCATTAATTGATGTTCCCATTCTTTAAACAAGATTTCTTTGTGTTTTTCCTCTATCCTAGGAAGATTTGCTTCTTTTCCCTTTTCTGTATCCTGCCAGTTGAGAAACTCAGAAATCTTTTCATCGGCATCATCTATTTCTTGTCTAAGATTTATGATAGTTTGGATCAAAGATGAAGTAATCTCACAAAAAGGTTCTGCTTGTGACAGTTTTGAGCAAAATTCAATTAACTGCTGAGTCAATAATTTATTAGCCTCAAGGGCTTCCGATTTGAATTAATTTAACTTTGGATAATCTTTAAACTTATCCAAAGTTGCTTGAAATTCCTTTTCTTGAATCATTTTTGCCTTTTCCTCATTTTGTAACAGACTCTGTAACTTAGAAATTTCTTCATTTAGCTGCTTTTGTTTGCCTAAAAGCTTTTCATCAACCTTCTTATTTTCTTCAGCAAGCTGTTTCTCCTTAGCTTGTTCTTCCAGTGAAGCTATGTGAAGATCTTTCTGAGTTATTAGTTGAGAAACTTCTACAACCTTATCCATTGTTGCAGCACTATAAGCTCCTGTATACTGGGACAATTTCGTAAGGTCTTCAAATGGATTCATTTCATTGTTCTTATAAACAATATTCATCAACTCCTCTGATGGAGTAGAAAATATACCATGTTCTGTTTTTCTTTTCTTTCTTTGTCTTTTGACAACAGCCTTATGTTTAGGGCTGTAAAATACATCCAAAGGAGGGATCTCCTCACCTTTTAATACAATATGCCCTGTAGGATGTTCAGGAATGATTTCAACATCTTGCTCTATTTGTTCTTTACCTTTATCCTGCAATCCAAGCTGTTGAGCAAACTGATCATATTGATTTAATAGCTGAGAAGAAATATCAAGATTAGTGGAAACCATAATCTCCTTAGTTATTTCTTTTCCTTTCTCTTTATCTATGCTCTGCTTAGTGCTTTTATCATCCGATCCATCCTTTTGATTATGCACCTGATCATTGATATTTGTGCCTTTGTCTGTTATTTGAGCAGTATTTCCCTTTGGGGCATCAGGTTTGTCAATAGTGACCACTTTTTGAGTATGTACAATCGGCTGGTTGGCAGCCGATTGTGTAATGATTTTGCTGGTAGATGTTTCTACTAGCGTTTGGCCGGATGTACCTTCTGTCTCTGATTTTTGGATTTGAGTTCTCAGCTGGTCCAGAGGTACTCTCAACAATCTCTGGCTTCTAAATAAGAGAAATTTATTTATTTCCTCCGGATGCTTCATTTCGGTGCTTCTCTGGGTTTTTCCTCCAATTTCTGATAGGGTCGGATTGGACTTTGTTATCATCAGCAAATTCTTTGATAAATTCCTTCGTATACATGCAGCGGAGTGGAAGGTGGTACATGTCGTCTAAGTCTTGCAGCACACTTGAGCGGAATGCACTCCAGGATCTTGAAATAGCGTTCTATCATATCTTTACCTTTATCCGATAACCCATCGGACTACATCATAGTAAGGCATGATGCTTGCTCTGGCTGCAAATCGATGTAGAAATGAATTTGCAAGTGTTCTTTCATTGATATCAGAGTCAGAATCCGAGCTATCCTCGTCTGGAACTGATGCCTTCTCCACTGTGACCTTGGGGTCTTCTTTTTCCAATAGGTTGTAGACTGTGTCCCATGTCATTTTCCCAGGACCTTGGCATGATGTATCTGTGACTAGCCTTGGCTTTATGGGCTTTTCTTTTGAGACCGTAGGAGTTTCGGCAAGCTTCACTGGTAGAGCAGTTTTGTTTCTTCTTCCTCTCTTTGACATTTCTGCGTCTGCTACAGCTTCCCTTTGTCTGTGAATGAAAAAACTTGTTGTTCTTTGGCTCTGCAAGACAATGAACTCTCAGTCGTGATCAACAAGCCACTCAAACGGAATGATTTATGAATTTATGGTTTTTCATTTATTTGTTTCGTATATTGCATAAATGCTCCTTTTGGGTCACCCTTAAGTATTTAAAACCAAATCCTAAACCATATTCATTTGATTCGTTATTGAATGCCTTCGTACCAATAAAGATTTGGCGCTTGTGATATATTAATATATTCAACAAAAATCTTCGTATGCAAAATAGATGAATCGCATCGGAAGTTTGCGAATGGCAAATGAGTATCACAATACGTTTATCCCGATTGATCGATTGCGATTGCAGATCTTTCCGATCTCTAATGGTGGGGTCTACCATATTTTTTAAACAAACGTTTGATTTTCTTTTAAAAGCGTTTATTATCAAATGCACATCGGATCGGGGAATTTCAACTAAGCGTAAAGAGTTTCTTAAAGACTGTCACGATTAATCGATTGCGATTGACCGCATCGCATCGGAAGTTATATTTGACTGTTTTAAACTCTTAGCGATTTAAAATTTTCCGATTGGACTAATCGCATCGGAAGATTTGAAATGGGCATATGAAATTTCTTTTGAGGGTTATCTCCGATTCTCCGATTGCGATTGAACTTTTAACTTTGATATGTTTTTTATGATAAGGCCTTGTATATTAGATCGGACCATAAGTTTTTTGAATGTTGAATATGAAATTTTTTCAAAACAATGAATTTTATTTCTAAGTGTTTTATTTCTAAAAAGAAAGGGACCCTATTTCTAAATTTTATTTCTAAAATTTAGAAAAAGGGAGGGTTGTTGTATAGTACAACAGGTTCCCAAGTTGCAAAAAAATTAACGCTATCTATGAGGGTATGCCTGCTAGGGAGTGCCAAGGTGTTCTAGGGAATGTAAGGTTCCCAAGTAAGGCTAGTTGTGAGGGCATGAGTTCCAAGGCGTGCTTGGGAATGCTAATATGTGACAGATAGTGCGAAGGCATGTCAAACATGTTAAGATGTTCCAAGTGTTAAGACATTCCAATATGTGCAAGGGTGTGACAATGGGTGTCGGGGACAATCAAGGAAACAAACAAAGAAACAAGTTAAACTCCAAGGAGATGAACACATAATAGGGTTAATAAGTCATCAATTTACCTTTTCCATGAGGTACATGCTAGGCACGCCAACACTAGGTGCGAATAGGTGCCAAGTACCAAGTGTTAGTGCATTCTGCATGCCAGATATTTCTCTATTTCTTCTCATCTAATTTGCAATAATTGATCTCAAATAAATTTAATATTAAACCATGCCAAAGAATACCAGTTCATCTCAATGCATGTCAGACATGCCAATACTTTCCAAACACTAACATGTTCCAAGTGCCAATGTGTGTAAAGGAGTGTTATGCATGCTATGAAGTGTCAGGGCATGTCGAAAAGTCCTAAGTAGAGAGTGCCAATGCATGGTGAGGAGTGTTAGGGAGTACTAGGACAAAACAAGGGAGAAGTAGGCGAAAATGCATGGAAGTTAATGAATATGAGGGTGTGTGAGGGAGTGGAAATGAGTGCTAGTTGTCATGCCAAGGAGGGAATAGTGAGAAGGTATTCTAAGAATTCACACACCATATTTACCACTCACTTCTTACCATTCGCACACCATAACAAAAAAAACCCGAAGAATTTCATTCTTAAAATATCTTGTGTAGTTTCCTAATGTCATTCAAGTAGAATCTCACAATTAATTATGTCAGTAATGGTGCGTTCATTTTTTAACTCTCCTAAAGGAACTCTTTCTAGACATGCACCTCATCAAACATAAATTATTGAGTGAACATGAATGGAAATGAATGAATAAGAGGGTGTGTTGGGGGTGTCAGCGAGTGTTAAGCGTGCCAAGGGGGGAGTGACAAGGCATGCTAGGGAATTATATGGAATTTAAACAAGTTCCAGTGTCTGCTAATATGTGCCAGGTAGTGTCAATGAATGCTAGGCATGCCAAGACATGCCATGTGCTAAGGCATGATGAAATGTGCCATGTGTTAGGGTATGTGAACGTGTGTCAAGGAGTTTGAGGTGACAAAATGGAATACCAAGTTGAAATGAAAATAAGTGAACACATATGAGGGTTAGTAATTCAAGACCTTAACTTTTCAAGAGGGGAATGCTAGGCATACCAACACTAGTGCCAATACATGCCAATGGCCATATTTTAGCTTTTCTTGAGTCCCAAACCATCCTCTATTACTTCTCTCTTAATTGTGGATAACTGTTCTCAAATAAATTTTATCTTAAACCATGCCAAGGAATTCCAAGGCATCCAAATACATGCCAATATTTTTTAAGTGCAACTAAGTGCCAAGGGCCAATATGTGCCAGTGAGTTATAGGGAATTATATGGAGTTCCAAGTTTGCTAAAGAGGGGCTGAAAAGATATGTTAGATATTTCCAAGGAGTTCTAGAGTGCTAGGGAAGCATACCAAGATGTGCCAAGTGCCAATGTGTGTTGAGTGTTAGCGAGTTTCAGGGAAACACAAGGGAGCATTACGTAAAAATGCATCGAAATGAATGATTAAGAGTGTGTGACATGGAGTGTTAGCGAGTTACAAGTATGCTAAGGGAGGAGTGACATTGTATGCTAGGTAGCGTTACTTCATGCTAGTGTGCCATAGTGGCATGTGGCCAAGATGTGCTAGGTGCCATGGTGTGCCAACACATGCTAGGAAGTGTTAGGTTGTCCTAGGGACACACAAGGGAGTAGTAGGTGAAAATAATGCATTGAAATGAACAATTAAGAGATTGTGATAGGAAGTGTGAGTGAGTTATAGGTGATCTAAGGAGCACACACTTGCCCTTCTACCAATCTTGTTGTCCTTCACAAGAACAAGAGATAGGGCTCTTCTGTGACAGTCACCTAACAACCCTCCAACTATACTTGGACTACCATCAATCTACCCAACCACAGTAAATTCTTTTTACTGATCTAGGGCCCACAATATTGTCTTCATCCAGGGCTCTTCAAATGTGCCACTTAACAATGGTTTAATTCCTCTCAAAATCATTGTTATTATGTATCGATAATTTGATCTTTGTTGTCAAATCTATGAACAAATATGAACTACTCCTATTATCATCCTTCTAACAATCTATTGGTGACTGAACTAGGGTCATAGATCAACCACTACCAATCCAGTGAATACTTATTTATAGGTTGCTTCAGATATCTGTCTAAAACACTATGGATAGTACACAAAAATCAAGTCCTCTGCATATCAGTCCATTATTCATATGGTACATTTATTCTGCATGTTTAATCTTCTTCTTAGGTTCCACCCTCCTTTGGATTTGTTGTCTCCACACATACTGAATTTGCAAACCATCTTCCATATTTGCGGTCTATATTGTACAAATAAACCTCACTCCAAGGGTCATAACCCGTCTTCTTCTACACAAATTTATCACAACCTTAAGGGCATACCTTATGAACTAAACATGCTAGGAAACTATCCTAACTAGGGCATTATACTTATGTACTTAGAATTTTCGTAGAAAAAACCATATCCACCCTTAGAAAAAACATGACTCTTTCCTTCGTAAGGGACTCAACCTAGCTCCTATGGATCCATATATTATAGGCATTTCTTTGACTGAATCTTGACATGAACTTCAGATTTCCATGTTGACCCTCAAAATAGGGTTAACTTAGTCAATATTATGCCTGCATCGACTTTTTTTATGGCTCTAAATTACAGTCCAAGCCCTCCTCCATTTATGTTGCTCTTTATCACAGACCTTGTATCCTAGTAACCACCACAAGGCAAGATGGTATCAACCCTCTCTTATATTTCATGTAGAAAATCTAACCAATGGGATTCAATATGATCTTCTAATGTACTAAATTAAGATATTGAATGCTTCCTACAATTTGTTGAAACAAAACACGATCGCACATGAATCACATATAAGTAAGAAAAATAAGTTATAAACTACACAACACAAGATGTATCTGGGGAAGCAACTTCTTGAAACCCTCTATCTCTATTTTTTATTAAGTCAAGGAATCATGAAACAATACAATGCTTAATCTCTCTTGATATTCTCCAGCACTCTGCGAATTGTCTCCTGCTAATCTAGGAAAAATCGGTCTAGTACTTAGCCAATTCTCAGCCTTCCTTCAACCTACCTTGCTCACACAATTCCTATGGAATTATCTCGATATTAATTAGGAAAATCAACCTTCCTTTATTGTGCAATCCATCTTGGCATCCTAATGACTTCATAATTTCACATGGGAAATTTTCTATAAATACAACTAATAGTTATGTTCCTCTAAACTGCGTTACAATAAGGATCTAGGGACTTTTTATTATTTAAAATAAGAGAAAACCCTAAACAACCAAAACCCTAACCTGTGGAGATGTAACACCAAGATTTTATGCCCTCGTTGGGGTTATTTGGGTAGCCAACTTCCCGGGGTCGTAACTTGGTCATATGATCTTCGTTTGACGCACATGATACCTCATTAGAAGGATCTCTCTAAGGAATACAACTGTCAATGTGATTTCTATGAAATCGCCAAACCTTTCATGCCCAAAAAACATTATTTAGGGCCTCAAAATGGCTCCGGAAGTTCAGGACTTGAAAATTTGACAAAAACAGTAAATTGTGCTATAAATAAGGAAAGTAAAAAACTGAAAGAGACAATGGCGAGGGCCCAAGTAGAATAGGTGGGTGGCCACCAATATCCACCTCGATCACCTTAAATAGAATTTATTGTGCTAACTCAATCATCATGACTTGGTTAACTGAGACAAGTTGTTATGAGACAAAATTACAATTTATTGTCCAATTTATTTAAGGGAAAAATAAATTAGACACCTCACATTCCTCACTCCTGGTACATCAAAATTCCTCACCAGTGTGGGTGCATTTTTTTTGTCCTTCCTAGTTTCCAATTTCATTCTTTCTTGTTGCAAATTTCAACACTCCCTCTCAATAAGAAATGAATTCAATCTATCCCCATCTGGTACCTTTGGAATTTTCTGCATGCTACACTTCTCTAGTTTGGTTTGCACCTGCAAATCATGAAACTGAATAGCCTTCGAACAACTGAATCAGTATAATAAATCTATCATCAGAGTCTTCTGACTATTGATTGCTACTACACCTATCTAGTACTGGATTCTCTGCACTACTACTGGCATCTGCATCTGTGCCCTTTGAACTATTGATAACTCTGATTTCTGCTCTAGTATTTGACATCTGTCACTCTGATTTCTATCTTGCTGACATCTGACTACCTCAATCTAACGTATCCTTCTTACTACTATTGTACTGTGGGCTCCTCGTAGCCAAGTTCAATCCATGAGACACGCCATCTCAATGGACCTTGCCCAAATTTCTTATCTTGGGATTATGTCTACACATCACCCCACCTTACACCTCGAGTGTAACATACCCTGATAACCTCACAGGAAAAAATGTATGGAGTTAGGACTTTTTTTCAACATTTACAAAAGTGTAACCTTATAAAATTCCTTATATATTTCCAAATTAACCATTTAAATACCCATTATAATCACTTAGAGAAATATTTAGTAAAAATCATAGTGAGTTACACAACCATTAATTGTCCTTTTTGTAGCATATTAACTTAAATTTACTGCTATAACTATGCATCGATCCCATGATAATTTTAATTCAATTGGTAGATCATATAATTGATAATATAAACATCACATCATGAAAACGACACAATGAAGAATCACATAAATAGACACTGATATACCTTGGAAACCCCGTAGGGTGAAAACCAGCAAACGTTCAATTTTATTATTAAATGCTCGTGAGGGTGTTCACGCCTCACTCAATGGTTATAAGGGATTCCATCCCTTGACCATTGTCATAAAATTTACATAGAAAAATAATCTTAAACGAAACATGATAAGCTATAATCTATTACAATCATCATGATACAATTTACACATGAATCATCAATCTCTGTCTTTGTAGTCAGCTTGTTTCCTTCAGGGGATCATCGTGCAATTGGAACTACTAAACCTGCATGGACCAACAACTCTTTATCTTCCACAACGTTAAACTTGAAAATTCCTTTTTTCAAGTCATCCTTCTTTCCTGCCATTGCCGTTGTCATCACACTTGATATCATGATTAGATAAAATATTAATAAACCAATAATCAATCTCTATTTGCGACACTTCAATAAATATTTGTATGCATGTATAAAAAATAACCACATTGACATTAGTTTCCTTATTTAACATCATTTAACATGCATTAGTAACAAATAAATCACTATCAAGCATCCTCTTTCTAACAAACACTAAAAAAATATTGCATGCACTTTCATAGTATTTCCAAAATAACTCTAACATAATATATAATAATATTGTGCATGCAAATGCATAACAAGATTTCAAGATAACTATCCCAAAAAGAAATTTCTCTTTTTGCCTACTCTTATGTTTTCTTTTACAAATGGATTAATTCAATAGATGTTATACTTATGCATGTGAATATATGTTATTTTCCAAAAACATATTTTCCACACAAGATCTATTCATAATGGTTATTATGTAAAATAATGCCAACTCTATTTCAAACAAAGTTAACATACAAGTAATAGTTTTGTGCATGAAATAACATATCTTGTTCTTCCTGCATGTAAAACATATATTTCTTTCCAAAAGAAACTAAATAAATATTTCATGGAAAAATAAGCACGTTTCTTTTCCAAGGGTCAAATGCATACCACTTATTATTTCATGCATGCAAAGTGACATTTCCCTCTCATCCAAAATATATAAACAATAAATATGAATAATATTCTCCCAAGATAAAGCTAATACCATAGCTAATCCCTTTAGGTTTGCAAAATACCTATTACTTTGCCCAAAATAGGGCTAACAAAATAGATATTATGTGATTTCATCTTAGTTTTCTCTAGAAATATAGTACTCAAAACTATATTTTTCCCATGCATGCAAGCATATATGTTTCTGTAAATAATGTTACATAATAAAGCATGTGATTACTCTTTTTACTCTCCAAAAATCTAATCCAATAATGCATACAAGGATATATTTTTCTCTTCTATTCTTTGTTGAAGAGTTTTAACACAATAATTATTTCCTTGCATACAATTATGTAATGTTCGAAATGGGAAAAAATAGTCTCAGTAGGGAATATATTAAGATATTCCACAATGGAATCACATAAATATGGAATTACACCAATATATCTAAACCAGAGATAGATTGGTAGGGCATTTACTGGATGCATCACCTTCACAAGGAAGGCTGAAATCCAGAGGCTTCCTGACCAGTTCCAGACTCTATCTATAGAAGAATGGTGAAACGCAGCAAGTGTGGGAATGACACACTACTATTATATTTTTCTACTCTTATGAACCTTAGATCTACATATCTAAACAATGGATTCAAAAGAGAAGCAAAAACCAACCAAGGAAGAAGCGGGAAATTCCACTCTCAGGAAAATCTGCAATAGGATCAAGGAGGACGTTGTATAAGCAAGCCAGTGTGAAAATAACGTAGAACAAAGCTGGGTTCTCTTATTTTAGGTTGTTTAGGACCTCCAAGAAGATTTTCAGCAAAAATAAATGAGTTTAGAGGGTTTAAACAGATCTCCCACAATCAACACTACCTGAAAATTAACTAAAGGAGAGAGCTGGTAAATAGAGAAACCCTCCTTCAGGAATTTCACAGTTTCTGCTGGAAGACACTAGAAATTAGCCATTAGACTCATGTTACAGTATGGAATCAATAAATCAGATCTATAATCAAGTTCATGTATAGAATCATTGGATTTACTTGAAGCAAGAGCAAGAATCCTTTAGAAATAATAACAGAAACAAATGGAAAAGTTGCAGAAAGACTTGACAGCATTTTATATCCAGAGGTTCAGCTGCTGTAGGTCAATATTCAGATCTACAACTGATATATGGTTGAAACATCAGATCCATACCAGATCTGGAACTACTCAACCTTCTTAAAAAGATCCCCTTGGGGTTTTATCAAAATAATGCATAAATAAGTGTAGATCTAGCTTTTACTACGCTGAAATTTTTATTTCAAATAAATTCAATCATTATAAAATCATGGCCCATATGAAAAAAAAAAAATTTTAAAAGAATATGGTTACTTATCTCTTGATGCATGCTTGGAATACTCTCTTCCTCTTCCTTGGCTCCATTCTCCATATATTCTCCCCCTTCCCCTCTTCTATTTCTCTCATAGTCTTATAATAAAAATTATTAATAGAATGGAATAGATTTTATAAATCATAAAAGTATTCCAACTTTTTTCTAAATCATAAAATAATTCCATATTTTCTAAATCATAAAAGCATTCCAGCTTTTCTAAATCATAAAAGTATTCCAGCTTTTTTCTAAATCATAAAATAATTCCATCTTTTCTAAATCATAAAATCATTGCAGCGTTTCTAACTCACAAAAGCAATCCATAAATCTGTCATGATTTTATTTTTAAAGCTATATTTGTTTTTTTCTTGTGAGCAAAATATCACTTATCCATACTTTTTCCAAATCTATTAATCATTATTTCTAAAACCAAACTATTACTCATTATTTCTAAAACACATAAAATATACCAACTTGGAAATATAATTTATTTCCATAGAAGAATTTAAATTATTCTAAATAAAATAATTAAGAAATAATTCTTCCAATATTCTTATAATTAAGAATTACAAGAATATTCTTCATGTAATATCAATATAATAATTAAAATTATTTGATTATTTAATAACCCTCATTTTATGAGAGTTTTTACGGTGGCTTACGTGAGGGATATTACAAACTCCCCCCCTTAAAGAGAACATCGTCCTCGATGTTCTTTTCTTGTTGGAACTTCAACCTCTAATTTTCATTAGAAATTTTATTTTAGGCAATGTAAAAGAATACTTAAATCATAATAATTCCACAAAAAACTCATGGTGAACTTAGCCCTTTAATCATCGAAAGGATAAGAAAAACTCTATCAAGTGCATGTTGTATTTTATTTAGGAGTTAAACTAGTCTTTCTCTCCCACTAATGTTTTTTTCAAATTACTGCCTTTCTCTCCCACAATAATTTCAATCAAATTCAAACTCATGGTATTTATCTCCAACCATTTCATTTGCAAATTACTGTCTTTCTCTCCCACAGTAATTTCCTTCAAATTCAAACTCATGGCATTAATCTCCAGCCATTTTCCTCTAGCATGTTAGGAATTTAAAGTTCAATAACTCATTATTTTGTCTAACATGAGTTATTTCAATCGCCTATATATTTAAATTTATTTCCTCTATGCATGGATATAGATAAGTCATTTATGAAATGTTCATTTTCTCATAAAAGCACAACCTATTTCATCGAAATTGTTGTTAAGATAATTTAATATATCATCCATGCAAGACTATAAGATGTGCAATGACTTTGAGTCATCCAATTTACAGTCTATTCGAACAGCCAACATATTTAGACAATTTTAAAATTAGTAACAAAACATAGAAATAATTTCATCTAACCATACTTAGTTTCTAGGAGTTATTGAGGAACCGAGAATATTCCACCCAACCGTGAACTATCTCCAAAAGTTACCCACTGAGCTAAGATCTACTTGCCACTAGAATCAACAACCTCATTGATTCCTTGGTGATTTCTTCCCAATAGATTTTTAGCAGCGTCCTGCCTTAAGGTCTGCCAACCTTTTTGCCCAGGCCTTTTTGTTTTATACTTTTCGAAAAAGATACTTTTTTTTTCTTTAAAGCATGCCTTTCTCTCCCACTATGCTTTATTTTACCCCACTTAGTATTTATCTCCAACTAAGTCATTAACATAATCTTTCCGCCCCATTATGTTAATATTTCCTCTTTATTATTTTCTCCTAGGGATTTTTAGGAGACTTTTCGGGTTGAACTTAACCACCAATAGTTTTTCATAAGCTGGTGTTAGCCGGATAAATCATTCTTGCGGACAAGACCGATCTCCCTAGTGTCAGAAGACAATCTAGCAACAAACGAACAACTAATTTTGTCTTTCTCTAGATATATTCGTTTTACAAATAAATGTTATGAAGGTGTCGATCCTACCTTAGATCCAAATGCTTATTTGTAGTCGCAGTGCTTCCGTTGCATCAATAATCCTTCGTCGCAACAAGGGCCCTTTTGTCACAATAAAGTATCATCTTTCGTTGATCTGCAATCACAAACAAGAAAATATCAATAGCACCTGTATAACAAATAATTATAAAACATACCTATCATAGTGATCAAGGAATCTATGAAATAAATGATCAAACGACAACTTATTGAATTAAACAATCGAACGACAATTTATTGAGAAAAACAGAACTTGATTGTATTAATCTTAAAATATACAGAAGAACCTTACAACCTTTGCCTTGATGTTCGAAAGGCCTTCCCGGGGTCCGAAGCAAGAATCTCCTCTACTTTGATAAGTCTTGCACTCTTCCTCCAGAAGCATAAAGAGGTATGTGATATTTCCTCTCAAAAGCTTAGCAGAAGGAAATCTAAATCTCAACAGCACTTCAGCTCAAAAATCTTCTCCAAAAAACTTCTTGAACTTCCCCTTTTGACTTCACCAATCTTCTTGAACTTAACCCAAAAGGCTACCCAATGCCTCCTTTTATAGAGCAGATGAGGAGGTTAGGATTCCACCTTTAAAGGGATAGAACCCTCCTTCAAAGGGATAGGCTCCTCACATCAAGGGATTAGTTCCTTAAGGTGTGGGATACATGCACCTTACCAAAGCGTACTCATCCCCAAAAAATCTCATCGAGAACCTTCTAGAATTGACCAAAATTCAACTTTTTTGGTTTAATTTCGCGCATTTTTGACTTTACAGGGGTACCGCACCTATAACACTGGAAAAATGCGTTCTAGAACGCAGTTTATCTTCACCTTACCTGCGTACCCTAGCTAAAAACGCAGGCAGGCTTCATATTAACTGCGTACCCAAGGTTTTTTGAGCTTTTTAGGGTTTTTTCTCCAGTTTCAGGGCATGGAATGAGGAACAAAGGTTGTAAGACTTGCAAAGGAGGCATGTATGAGTGTTTAATGAGCTCATACAGTCAGCAGAATGTCAAGGTGACATTTTTTAGTGTAACAGATTGCCCCCTAAAGTGCGAAGTCTGGAATAGATGAAGATGAAGTCTGTCATATATGAAGAGTGAAGCACTTTATCATTTCAAGGATCATCCTGTGGACACCCCAGTCGGAACCTGTAAAAACATTCAATGCAAAATATATATGTAATCATGTCATCACTGAGGTAGGCATTCCCATACTCAGATCAAAACTAACTAGAAATTAACTCTAAATTGTTCTGATACAGGAATGATTTTGAATACATCATAGTATAGACATATGTCGACACAGCATGGACGCAGCCATCTGTTTATAAATAGTCTATTGTATGAATGATAACAAAATTCCTCGCAGCCTGGATGGTGGAAAATAGATCCAGGGTCTTGATTTCCGCATCTCGAACTAGTACGATTCTATCCATGTGAATAAATGTGTTGAAGTCGAACATGGTAGAAACCACTTGATTATCAGTCAATGATGTAAACTGTTAACAAGTGTGAGAGAAACCACCAGTAATGTCAATGGCTCTCAAAGTACTCAGTACAATCCATGAAATGTGAATGAATGAGCTGAAGTCGAACATGTCACGGAATCATTCGATCGAAGGTCAATGATGCAACCTGTCGTCGAAGGCGAGAAACCTGCCATTGAGGCATGCAGATTTCAAGGTACTGAAAATTTCTGGATCAACTTCCTAGATAATGTGCTGATGTCGATAGAAAGTGATCTGTCGTAGGCAAGCCCACAACACGAAATCATAGATCAAGTTTTGAAAATATATTGGCAAGGACTGACTCAGGGATGGTCAAAATGGATGACGGATATTTTGCAGATGAATGGTTTATTTGAACTATCCTCTTGAACACATAACGACACTGCAGATGGTTTGGTGACAATTGACCCAAAGCTAATACCCAGAAACCGGTTGAAGACTTTCAATATGGTTTGATTAACTGTTAGGCAAAGGATTTCCCAACCCAGGTGAACAAAAAGTGTCATGTTCAAGAGTGGTTAATGGTTTTCCGAATAATCAAAATGTAACAAACAGGTTCGTTTTTCTCTCTTTTCCCCCACCATTTCTGGCAACTACCTCTTTATTTTTGACAAGCTTGAGGAGGATAACATTTTCTTGTTTATAAGCTCATCCTTCGGATGAGTCCAACTTAGTTTAAGATTTGAACCCTAAGAAGGAGTGGTTCGTTCCTGTTTAAAATTGAACAGGTCCTTTACTGTTAAATTTTAATGAGTCCAGTATAGGAGAAACTCGGTGTTTTTCAATTTTAAGGAGTCAGAAGAAAAAACTTAAGAAAACTCCATGGGTGTACTTTTTCGTAAATTTAGTCTCTCGAGCCCGAAAAAGGATAAAATAATGCGGGAGAGAACTCTATTGACCATATTTAGTCAACGTATACCTTTTTCGTAAATAGTCCATTTCAGTCCGTAAAAGGGGTAAACTTATACTGAAGGGATGATCATTCATTTACTTTAACGAGTTCGAATAATCAAGTACTCGGCAATCTTTTCATATTTAGAGAGTCTAAAAAGGGCTTAAAAGAGAACTCCATAGTTTCGCTTTTTCGGTAAGTTTTAACGAGTTCGAAAAAGGGATAAAAATGTACTCATGGTTTTCACTTTTTTCGTAAGTTTTAACGAGTTGGAAAAAGGGATAAAAATGTACTCATGTGGCCGACTTTCAATTTAATTTACGAGCAGGAAAAGACGGAAAGAACTCGGCATTTTCATGTGTTTTACGAGAATGAAATATAGCAAAATAATCTCGGGATTTTCATGAGTTTAACGAGTCTCGAAAATATCTGAAATTGACTCAAGATAAGTTTCATTTTTTACAAAAGCTTGAAACAGAGAAAAACTATGCTTCAGAGTGGTTTCATTTTTTCACAAGCTTGAAACAGAGAGAAAACTGTGCTTGATGCCCCCTAAGCGTAACTGCTAGAGCGCATGCCCCCCCAGCTTCATTTCATTCAACTAAGTATATTACTGGTAATTAGCTGGATGGAATGAAGGTTCATTTACGAGATCATATGAAAGACCCAACCTAAAAACTAACCTAAATATACTACTTAACATTTACGAGGTCTATTCAAAGACTCGACTCAATTAAGGGAGGATTTGTTTCATTTTTTAACGAGCTTGACACAGGAAAAGAACTATGCTCATGGCAACGTGTTTCATTTTTTAACGAGGTTGACACAATAAAAGGAACTATCCTCAGCTAACTACTTATTTCTAATCTACCTACATAACCTACTGATTCATTTTTTAATGAGGTTGACACAGGAAAAGAACTATCCTCATACCTGATTCATTTTTAAACAAGGTTGACTCAGTAACAGGAACTATCCTTCGACCAACTGATTCATTTTTTAATGAGGTTGACACAGGAAAAGAATTGTCCTCATACCTGATTCATTTTTTAACGAGGTTGATTCAGTAACAGGAACTATCCTCAGACTAACTGATTCATTTTTTAATGAGGTTGACACAGGAAAAGAACCGTCCTCAGAAACTATTTATTCTAATCTACCAATCTACTCTCTACAATCTACCTACATGTTTCATTTTTTAAGGAGCTTGACACAAGACAAGAACTTTGCTCCAGACACCTGTTTCATTTTTTAATGAGGTTGACACAGGAACAGGAACTATCCTCTACTCACTGATTCATTTTTTAACGAGGTTGACACAGTACAAGGAACTCTCCTCACCGTTCACTGATTCATTTTTTAATGAGGTTGACACAGTAAAAGGAACTCTCCTCACTCTCACTGATTCATTTTTTAACGAGGTTGACACAGTACAAGGAACTCTCCTCACACTCACTGATTCATTTTGTAACGAGGTTGACACAGTACAAGGAACTTTCCTCACGACAACTGATTCATTTTTTAACGAGGTTGACTCAGTAAAAGGAACTATCCTCACTCTCACTGATTCATTTTTTAACGAGGTTGACACAGTAAAAGGAACTATCCTCACCCTCACTGATTCATTTTTTAATGAGGTTGACACAGTAAAAGGAACTCTCCTCACTCTCACTGATTCATTTTTTAACGAGGTTGACACAGTACAAGGAACTCTCCTCACACTCACTGATTCATTTTGTAACGAGGTTGACACAGTACAAGGAACTTTCTTCACGACAACTGATTCATTTTTTAACGAGGTTGACTCAGTAAAAGGAACTATCCTCACTCTCACTGATTCATTTTTTAACGAGGTTGACACAGTAAAAGGAACTATCCTCACACTCACTGTTTCATTTTTTAACGAGGTTGACACAGTACAAGGAACTATCCTCACCCTCACTGATTCATTTTTTAACGAGGTTGACACAGTACAAGGAACTCTCCTCACCGCCGACTGATTCATGGCTTCCAACTAGAAGAAACACATGTCAATGGACAAACCTTGATCATGGCTTCCAAGAGATCTTCATCAGAAGGAAGAATAGTTCTCTGGAAGGAACACATGTCAAGGGACTCAAAAGGGATAAGAACATCGCGTTCAAATAATCCCATAGAGTTTTCCATGTCAATTACCGGATCTAAATCATAGGAAGTCGAGCAAACAGTAAGAGGATCACTTCCATCGGTAACTGAAAACATGGGACTAGTTGCCACATAATTAACCCGTGGCGGGGTAGATACCATTTCAGAATCAGGAACATTCAGGGATGTCGGATTATTGGTAGTCGAATCAAGACTAGTGAATGAAAGCTGGTCTACAGTCACAATATTCCCATTGTGAGGGAAAGACATCACGCGAAAGAGTGTCGATACGACAGCTTTCATTGCATAAACATAGTCTCGCCCAAGGAGTAAATTGAAATCCAAGGGACCTTGAACTACCATAAGATAAATACAAACAGTTTTACCTTCCAAAGTAATAGAAAACTTAGGAAGAATCCCTAAAGGTTCACTAATGGTTCTGTTAAAAGCTTTCAGATTCTGCGTAATAGGCACAAGCTGAGGAGAACCCAAAGCTTTCCAAGCAGTTGAGGATAAAATACTAACAGAAGCACCTTCATCTACCTGTGTGCGGTGTATGTCCCTACCACCAAACTTCACAATGATTTGGAAAGGGATGGAGGAAGGAAGACGTGGTTTTGTCAGTCTATTCCAATCAAAGGAAAAGACCTCAGTACTTGGAGGGGGTTCTATAGAAACAGGTGAAATGCCCCCCGGCGTAGAAGAATCTGATGTAACAAGAAGAACCTGAGCGGTATGAAGTTCACTCTCTACAGGGAGAGTGGGATCGATCGAATGCGAAATCGAATCGACCACTTGATCAACTAATGGATCATCAACCTGAGTGATATGAGTTTCACTCTCCAATGGAAGAGTGGGATCGACTGTACTTGAAATTACATCAATCACTCCGTCAGCTGACGGTAAGTTGGGAGAAAGTTTACGGTAACCAGTTGGAAATTCTTGCTGCGGAACAGTAATATTTTCCAACAATTTTGAGGCTTCATCCATGTGAGGGAAAATGTGAGTTTGATGACTCCCTTTGCATAACTTACAAGGAAACCTAACTTTACCCTTTTTCCCAGGAACCTGACTATCATTGGTTGATGGATCAACGGAAATTTGATGAGATTTTTCTGACCATACTTCCAAGACCTTTGGAATACCGGGACAATTGATAAGGAAGTGGTCACCCTTACAAAGCCTGCAAGGGTATTTTGGTTTACGATGCATGTTGGAGGTTTCCTCAACACAACTAACACTTACAGCCATGGTTGGTTGGTTGACTTCTTTCTTACCTTGCTTCTTCTTCTTCTTCTTCTTCCCTTTCTTCTTCTTCTTAGCCACCTGGTTACTAGCGTCAAGGCTTTTACCAAGCGAAGAGGAAGAAATGGAGGAAGAAATATTAGGCAAAGAAGGTAAAGGGTCAACAGAAGGTTGGTGATGTTGAGATGGTGAACTCTGTGGAGGTGAAGCATCCGGTTGAGGTGGAACAATTGGAGTATTCGGGGCTAACGAAGTTGAAAATAACCATATCGGTAAACCTATTGTAAATCCAGGTAATGACAATGTAGCCATATAAGGAGGACCAACATTTCCAAAGCAAGGAAAAGTACTAGGAATCTCGTTAAGAGGGGTTCCTTGGTTGGTAAATTCCGGAACATTTTCCATTATATTCAACTTCAGTGAATTTTATTAACAATTTAAAAACTAAAATTAACAACTCACAATTTACACCTAACAATTAAAATTCACAATTCACACCTATGGTCTCTAAAAGTAAAAACAAACAAATTAACACGCGCTATCAAATCTAGGAGTCAAACCACACACAAACAGTAACTTCCCGTACTAAAAAAACTAGTTGGTGATGAAATCCAACATCGTAGAATTTAATACAGAAAGGGCGGTTGGAACAGTTACCCCGACAACCTGCTTAATGAAACAGACTAGCACAAGTTTCTTCACAAAACCATCTCGTGTGAAGAGAACCCCCCAGAGAGTCCAAGTGAGTCTAGTCGACGTCTGCTCCAGGTACAGTGGGATCTTCCCTCCACTGTCACCTTAGGAAAGAATCCTATAGATTATGGCCACTAAGGTTACCAATAGAAACAAATATACCTGGGGGAACAGTCTACGATCCGACACACACGCAAGGGCAGAGTAACAAAGCTCAATCCCCTTGAAGGCTCCTTGAAATAATCCAAGGTTTACCGACAAGTGACCCATGGCTCCTCGACAATGGTCTATCCGAGGTTTACCGTTTTTAATACGTGTATATCTTCTATCGTTCCCAATGAGGAAGGATTGATTACCCCACTGGTTCAGATATGATCTCGTGCTTAACTCCTTTAAGAGGAGCTTCCCAGAGCATACATGCAACAATTTGAATTCTTCCTACCGCAAGATTTGTCTACTTGTTTGTTTTAGCTATCTTGGAGAGTTAATTACTCCCTACTCCAAGATACTAGCCTAAGCTATGTTGGTGATAAGAGCCCTAAAAATGTAAAAATTACTAGATGAATTTTAATTAAGCGTTGTGTTATTTAGGCTGTTATTACTCAAAAGGTAAATGGATATGAAACCAATGGTGTTATGACCCGACCCAAAACTGAATGCAATCGAATATGATAATGTAATCTTTTCAATTCGATGAATCCTAAATAAAATAGGGAGAGAGTTTCCACCACTTCCAACAATGCAAAGATTGATAAATAAGAGAAAATATAACAAATTCTCTAATGCACTAATTTCATCAAGAAAAACTAATGCAAATCAATCCCAAAACAATTTTTTATTTTTGTGTTTTTTAAAACAAACATAAAAACATCTAAATTCAAATCAAACAAAAATGATCTAAATCTAAGATTGATTTTTCAGAATGTAAACTATGCAGTTGTAATCTATGCACAATTCATATGAAAAGTATGCAAATGTAATCTATGCACATTTTTCATTCATATTCTGAAAATGAGAATTCTAATTATGCAAATGTGATCTATGCAAGAGAATTCTCAAACACAAGATGATTCTAATGTAATCTAAGAACCAATCAAGTGGAAGTTAAGAAAATTGGGTGAGAGTTCCAAAGATCAAAAAACACTCAAAGGCGATTAACACTCATAAACAAAAGCAAAAAGATGCAAAATTGTGAAAAGAATGAGACAAACCTTAAATTAATGACCAAAGGAAATCAAATTAAGAATTTCTCAAAAAAGAGACTCAAAACACCCAATTAACTTAATGGAGATTGATGAGATGAAGAATGGATGAAAGAAATTCAGAAACAAGATATTTTTGACAGAGAAATACAGATCTGGGTAGATGCTAAGAATCCTAAATTAAAACTAAACTAAACTAAAAGAAGAAATCTAAAGTTTTTCAAAAATTTTAACAGGGTCCGCAGGCTCCCAGAAGTAACAGGTGCGGTCCCGCACTGGTTACTTAAGGAAAGTGCGGAGATGCCCGCACTGTGTGTGAAGACAAAGTGCGGTCCCCTGAAAACTTCAAGAAAAACATAAAAGACTTCAAAATTTTCAAAAACAAAGAAAACCTAAACTACCCAGGCAGATATCCATCAATCAAAAACCCGGAAAAACTTTTCCTCAAATCAAAATAAAAGAGAACCAAAAACAACAAGTCTTTCCCCAGCGGAGTCGCCAATTTGTTGGCCGGATAAATCGTTCTTGCGGACAAGACCGATCTCCCTAGTGTCAGAAGACAATCTAGCAACAAACGAACAACTAAGTTTGTCTTTCTCTAGATATATTCGTTTTACAAATAAATGTTATAAAGGTGTCGATCCTACCTTAGATCCAAGTGCTTATTTGCGGTCGCAGTGCTTCCGTTGCATCAATAATCCTTCGTCGCAACAAGGGCCCTTTTGTCACAATAAAGTATCATCTTTCGTTGATCTGCAATCACAAACAAGAAAATATCAATAGCACCTGTATAACAAATAATTATAAAACATACCTATCATAGTGATCAAGGAATCTATGAAATAAATGATCAAACGACAGCTTATTGAAATAAACAATCGAACGACAATTTATTGAGAAAAGCAGAACTTGATTGTATTAATCTTAAAAATATACAGAAGAACCTTACAGCCTTAGCCTTGATGTTCGAAAGGCTTTCCCGGGGTCCGAAGCAGGAATCTCCTCTACTTTGATAAGTCTTACACTCTTCCTCCAGGAGCACAAAGAGGTATGTGATCTTTCCTCTCAAAAGCTCAGCAGAAGGAAATCTAAATCTCAACAGCACTTCAGCTCAAAAATCTTCTCCAAAAAACTTATTCTTCAATCCTCCATTAATTTAACTTCTCAAAACTTAACCCAAAAGGCTACCCAATGCCTCCTTTTATAGAGCAGATGAGGAGGTTAGGATTCCACCATTAAAGGGATAGAACCCTCCTTCAAAGGGATAGGCTCCTCACATCAAGGGATTAGTTCCTTAAGGTGTGGGATACATGCACCTTACCAAAGCGTACTCATCCCCAAAAAATCTCATCCAGAACCTTCCAGAATTGACCAAAATTCATCTTTTTCAGTTTAATTCCGCGCTTTTTTAACTTTACAGGGGTACCGCAGGCATTACACTGGAAAAGTGCATTCTAGACCGCAATTTTTCTTCACATTACCTGCATACCCTAGCTAAAAACGCAGGTAAGCCTCATATCAACTGCGTACCCAAGGTTTTCTGAGCTTTTTAGGGTTTTTCCTCCATTTTCAGGGCATGGAATGAGGAACAGAGGTTGTAAGACTTGCAGAGGAGGTAAGTATGAGTGTCAATGAGCTCATACAGTCATCAGAATGTCAAGGTGACATTTTTCAGTGTAACAGCTGGCAAGAATTCTTCTAAAACTCTAGAGTTATTTCCGGAATACCCCAACCAAAGTATTCATTAACTCAGTAATAAAATAAAATATTACCTCATTACATCAGTCCCATCATAGCTTCCATAGCCATTGAATCTAATAAAAATTCAATGTCTTAAAATAGTCAATGTCTACAAATCCACTGTAATTTACATAATTTTCCATTTGCATATTATCATTAAGGCAAAGGAACATTTATTTACACCATGCCTCTATACTTGACCCACAATAAGGGTCCCACAATTTGTCAAAGTACATTGACAATAATTCATCACATGTAATATAGGTGGTATACATTCCAAATTTCCACATAATAATAATCATGTACCCTAGAAAAAAGACATTAACATATCTTGCATACCATAGCATTATATTTCATTTAAGGTCTCACCTTAGCAACCATCAATATTGTAGATAACTAACAGTCCCATTGAACACTAGGACACAAAATGTGATTTTTTTCTTTCCTTACCATTAGCGTGCAGCCATGTAAGCAACAACCATTGAGGAATTTTGGGAAAATAATTTGCAATCATGTAATCTACAACCACTACAGACTTTTATCAAATAGTGTGAAAGCATGCAATCTACGACCATTTTGACATTCCAACAAACAGTTTGCAAGCATGCAATCTACATCCATCTTGGAATTATAACAACAATTTTCAAGCATGAAATCTATGGTCAATGAGACATTCTACCAAATAGTTGGCAAGAATACAGTCTACTGCCATTCAGGGACTAGTTAGTAGACATGAAATAAATTTCCATAAATATGTTTAAACTATCAAAGAGATAGTTAAATTATAATTTATAGCATAACATGAATCATATTAATATCATCAATGGTAAAATTTCTGCCAACAACACAACCAACAATCCCTACAGGAGAGTCTAATCAGGAAAGTCGACCAAATTATGGATCCAAGTCTAAACATAGATTTTTCTTGGTATCAACACGAGGGTTACATGATCTCAAGGTATGAATACCCCTTAATGTTAAGATGGATCACATCCAAAACTTCCACAGATGCAATTATTTAAAACAACAAAATTGTAGATCTCAATTACCACTTTTTGTCGAACACATGGAATGCAAACTTTCCTCTACAACTCTAAATGAAGAAAGAGAACCCACAGTTATGATACTATGATTTTTTCATTGACTTTAAGTTTACTATGTGAGTTCTACTTCACTCATTGCTTTTTTTTAACAACTCAAGAGTTTCGTTCAAATATATATATATATATATATATATATATATATATATTGTTTTCAACATTCCATTGTCCCCTTCAGGGTCAAACCCAACTTCTAAATTATATAGTTATCACACCAACCATACATGTATTCATTATTTATAGGTAGTGCATGGTAACTTTAGCCATGTTTTTCAAAAAAAAAAAAATTTCTTATGCACCATAATAATTTTTCTCATATTATGCATGCAAAGGTTGGTAATTCATCTGCAATATAAACAGTGAGTGCTCAAGATGGTTCAAAGGTACAATAGAAGTTTTATTGTCTTTTATCCACATCCATATTCAAATTTCATGAGCACAAATTTTAAAGAAACCTTGTAACTTTCTACTCTTACATGCGGTCATTAATCAGGCATCATGCATCTCATGTTAATTGTAATATACTACAAGTTCAATTAAAATCATACCTGAGATGATGCTCACTAGCATCATATCTCTACTTCCTTTTTCATAATGATTCCCAAAAGGCGTCAGTGTTGCAACTTTTTCCTCTGATACCATTTGTAACATACCCCGATAACCTCGCAAGAAAATGCATGGAGTTAGGAATTTTTTTCAAAATATATGAATGTGTAACCTTATAAATTACCTTTTATATTTCTGCATTAACCATTTAAATACCCATCATCATCACTTAGAAAAACATTTAGTAAAAATTATAGTGAGTTACACAACCATTAATTGTCCTTGTTGTAGAATATTAACTTAAATTTCCTGTTATAACTATGTATCGATTCCATGGTCATTTTAATTCAATTAGCACATCACCTAATTGATAATATAAACATCACATCATGAAATAAATTAACATCATGAAAATGACACAATGAAAAATCACATAAATAGTCACCGATATACCCTGGAAACCTCGTAGGGTGAAAACCAGCAAACATTTAATTTTATTATTAAACGCTCATGAGGGTTGTCACCCCTCACTCAATGGTTGTAAGGGAGTCCATCCCTTTACCATTTTCATAAAAATTACATAGAAAAACAATCTTAAACGAAACATAACTAGCTATAAGCTATTACAATCATCATGATACCATTTACCCACGAATCATCAATCTCTGTCTTTGTAGTCAGACTGTTTCCTTCAGTGGATCATCGTGCAATTGGAACTACTAAACCTGCATGGACTAACAACTCTTTATCTTCCACAATGTTAAACTTGAAAAATCTTTTCCTCAAGTCATCCTTCTTTCCTGCCATTGCTGTCGTCAGCACACTTGATATCATGATTAGATAAAATATCAATAAACCAATAATCAATCTCTATTTGTGACACTTCAAAAAATATTTGTATGCATGTATAAAACATAACCACATTGACATTATTTTCCTTATTTAACGTCATTTCACATGCATTAGTAACAAATAAATCACTATCAAGCATCCTATTTTTAACAAACACTAACAAAATCTTGTATGCACTTTCATATTATTTCCAAAAGAAAGCTAACATACTATATAATAATATTGTGCATGCAAATGCATAACAAGATTTCAAGATAACTATCCCAACAAGCAATTTCTCTTTTTTCCTACTCTTATGTTTTCTTTTCAAAATAGATTAATTCAATAGATGTTATACTTATGCATGTGAATACATGTTATTTTCCAAAAACATATTTTCCACCCAAGATCTATTCATAATGGTTATTATGTGTAACAATGCCAACTCTATTTCAAATAAAGTTAACATACAAGTTATAGTTTTGTGCACGCAATAACATATCTTGTTCTTCTTGCATGTAAAACATATATTTCTTTCCAAAATAAACTAAATAAATATTTCATGGAAAAATAACCACATTTCTTTTCCAAGGGTCGAACGCATACCACTTATAATTTCATGCATGCAAAGTGACATTTCCCTCGCATCCAAAAGATATAACAAATAACAATGCATATTATTCTCCCAAAATAAAGCTAATACCATAGCTAATCCCAAAATAGGGCTAACACATAAATATTATGTGATTTCATCTTTTTTTTCTCTAGAAATCTAATACTCAAAGCTATATTTTTCCTATGCATACAAGCATATATGTTTCTCTAAATAATCTTACATAATAAAGCATGTAATTACCCTTTTTCCTCTCCAAGAATATAATCCAATAATGCATACAAGGATATATTTTTCTCTTCTATTCATTTTGAAGAGTTTTAACACAATAATTATTTCCTTGCATATAATTATGTAATGTTCCAAATTGGAAAAAATAGGCTCAGTAGGGAATATCTTAAGATATTCCTCTACGGAATCATAGAAATATGGAATTACACCAATAGATCTAAACCAAATATAGACTGGTAAGGCATTTACTGGATGCATCACCTTCATAAGGAAGGGTGAAATCTAGAGGCTTCCTGGCCCGTTCTAGACTCTGTCTATAGAAGAATGGTGAAACACAAAAAGTGTGGGAATGACACACTCCTCTTAGATTTTTCTACTCTTATGAACCTTATGTCTACAGATCTAAACAATGGATCTAAAAGAGAAGAAAAAACCAACCAGGGAAGAGGCAGGAAATTCCACTCTGAGGAAAATCTGCAATAGGCTCAAAGAGGACGTTGTATAAGCAAGCCAGTGTGAAATAATGTAGAATAGGGCTGTGTTCCCTTATTTTAGGCTGTTTGGGACCTCCAAGCAAAGTTTCAACAAAATGAAATGAGTTTAGAGGGTTTAAACAGATCTCCCACAATCAACACTAGTTGAAAATCAGCTAAAGGAGAGAGCTGGTAATTAGAGAAACCCTCCTTTAGGAATTGCGCAGTTTCTGCTGGAAGACACTAGAAATCAGCCATTAGACTCATGTTACAGTATGGCATCAAGAAATCAGATCTATAATCAAGTTCCTTTGTAGAAGCATTGGATTTACTTGAAGCAAGAGAAAGAATCCTTCAGAAATAATAGCAGAAACAAATGGAAAAGCTGCAGAAAGACATGAAAAAATTTTATATGAGGAGCTTCAGCTACTGTAGGTTGATATTCAGATCTAAAACTGATATATGGATGAAACATCAGATCCAGAATACATATGGAACTACTCAGCCTTCTTAACAAGATCCCCTTGGGGTTTTATCAAAATAATGCATAAATAAGTGTAGATCTAGCTTTTAATACACTGAAATTTTTATTGCAAATAAATTCAATCATTATAGAATCATGGCCCATATGAAAACAAAAATATTTTCAAAGAATATGGTTACTTATCTCTTGATGCATGCTTGGAATACTCTCTTCCTCTTCCTTGGCTGCATTCTCCATGTATTCTCCCCCTTCCCCTCTTCTATTTCTCTCATAGTCTTATAATAAAAAAATTTAATAGAATGGAATAGATTTTATAAATCATAAAATTATTCCAACTTTTTTCTAAATAATAAAAGAATTCCATCTTTCCTAAATCATAAAAGCATTCCATCTTTTCTAAATCATAAAAGTATTCCGGCTTTTTTCTAAATCATAAAAGAATTCCATCTTTTCTAAATCATAAAAGCATTGTGGCTTTTCTAACTCATAAAAGAAATCCATAAATATATCATGCTTTTATTTTTAAAGCTATATTTTTTTTTTTCTTGTGAGCAAAATATCACTTATCCATACTTTTTCCAAATCTATTACTCATGATTTCAAAAACCAAACTATTACTCATTATTTCTAAAACTCATAAAATATACCAACTTGGAAATATAATTTATTTCCATAGAAAAATTTAAATTATTCTAGATAAAATAATTAAGAAATAATTCTTCCAATATTCTTATAATTAAGAATTACAAGAATATTCTTCATCTAATATTAATACAATAATTAATAATAATTAATTATTTAATAACCCTCATTTTATGAGAGTTTTTACGGTGGCTTATGCGAGGGATATTACATCGAGGTATGGCTGCTCCCTCTTCCCATCTGGCTCAAAATTCCCCCCTCATGGAGGTCTCTACTTGAGTGGACGCTTCCACTCAATATCCTCTATACTTCTCCAATTGTGGCAGCTACTCCACAACCTTCTGAGACTGCTTCTCATGAGGATGTGTGTTGAGAGGTAATTTATGCTCTCTCTAAACCACCAAGTCTATAACTTCTACCTTTCTCCTCAAAGCTTTGCATGCATCTAGTACCTCAAGTGCATATAGGTTCTTGACTCGTGCACAGTGTAATTGTCCTGACGTTACAAAAAGTTTCTAAAAAATAGTTGACTTTAAATCGATGATATCTCCCTCATGTGAGCTCTGATTCGATCGATTTTTTTTTCCATTTGGGTAGATTTTTGCAAGGAATCCAAATATTCTATTTGTTATTGAAATTTTTACACCAAAATATTCAGATATTCTTTGCAAACTTGCCACCCAAAAAATTCCTTCTTTGATACCATGTAGAAAATCTAACCAACGAGATTCAATCTGATCTTGTAATCTACAAAAACAAGATACTAAATCCTTACTACAATTTGCGGAAACAAAACATGATCACACAATCACATATAAGTAAGAGACAGAAATTATCAATCGCACAACAACATGATGTATTTGGGGAAAGCAACTACTGAAAACCCCTCTATCTCTATTGTGTATAAAGTCAAGGAATCATGAAACAATAAAATGCTTAATCTCTCACGAGATACTCCAGCACTCTGTTAATTGTCTCCCATTGATCTAGGCATACTCGGTCTAGTACTTATCCAATTCTCATCCTTACTTCAGCTTGCCTTGCTCATGCAATTCCTAGGGAATTAACTCCTTATTAAATATGAAAATAAGTCTTCCTTGATTGCGAAATCCATCATGGCATCCCAATGAATTTATAATTTCACATTGGAAATTTTCTCTGAATACAAATGATAGTTATGTTCCCTTTAACCTCTATCTCAACTGGGTATTCCTAGAAATTGACATACATGAAACTTTTAATACCGAATTTTCAGTTATTTGATTGATCAGTCATTCTGAATTAAATCTAATTTAATTCACTGGAACTCTCACTAGCTCATCACTCAATTAGAACTAGTTAAACTGATTTTAACTCATTTAATTCATTTAATTACACTTGCACCCCACTAACGCATCAACTTCAACTAGACCCCAAAAATATTAGAATCCTTTAGATGCCTCATCTTAGACCCTCAAATCGAATTTCTTGAGCTAACTTGGTCATCATGAATTAATTAATGGTCATGATATTGACCATTAATGTATGCAACATACTTTTGAACCCTCACATGATGATATTTCTCTTGGAGGATGATCATAACCTCCCTTTAGCAACCCTTACTCGACCCTCATACTCGACCTACTTTAGGACTACATCTCTCTTCACCCTCTTGGTGTGCTAGATATTGCGGATACATGTAAAACATTCTAAGATGTGCCAAGTGATAAGGCATGCCAAGATGTGGAAGGGTGTGTCTATGTGTGTCAGGAACTCTCAAGACAAAAAAAGGGAGAAAAATTTTAAACTACAAGGAAATGAACACATAAGAGGGTTAATAAGTCATCAATTTACTTTTTCCAAGAGGGGCATGCTAGGCACGCCAACACTAGGCAGCAATAGGTGCCAAGTGCAAAGTCTTAATGCATTCTAAGTGCCAAGTATCCCTTTGTTGCTTCTCATATACTTTCCAACAATTGATCATCACAAGTAAATTTAATATTAAACCATGCCAAATCATACCAAAGGCATCTCAAATATTCCATACATGCTAATACTTTCCAAGCGCCAATATTTGTTAGGGAGTGTTATGTGTGTTATGAAGTGAAAGGGAATGTTGAAAAGTGGTAAGGTGTGTTAGAGAATGATAATGCATGTTGATGAGTGTTAAGGAGTACTAGGAAAAAACATTAAGGGAGCACTAGGTAAAAAATCATGGAAGTTAATGAATATGAGGAACGTGTGCCAGACACTATTGTTAATGAGTGTTAGTTGTCATGCCAAGGAGGGAGTGACAAGGTATGCTAAGCATTGGTAAGGCATGCTAGGGAATATCAAGGCATGTCAAGAATTCCAAAAGTGTGCTTGGCAGTTCCAGGGTGTGCTAATTATATCATGTGCCAATTAATAGTGCCAAGATTGCCAATACATGCTAGGTGCTAAGGATGTGGTGCATGGTGCTAGGGTATGTCAATATGTGTCAAGACAACAAAAGGAGGAACCAATAAGAGGGTTAATAAGTCAGGACTTTATCTTTTTGAAAAGGGGTATGCTAGGCACAGTAATAATAGGTCCCAATACATGTCAAGTGGAATTGTGTGCCAAGTGCCAATGTATGTCAATGCATTCAACCAAGGTGTTCCAGGGCATGCTAGGGACTATATGCAGCATGCCAACACATGCTAGGAGAGTTCCATGTTGTGCTAGTGCATGCCACCATGTTCTTCGGTGCCAGTGTCATCACAAGATGTTCTAGGTACAAATATGTTCCAACACATGTGGGGTGCTAAGAAATGTTAGTGTGTGCCAAAGCATTAATTTAAGGTGTGCCCAAATTGTTGAGGAGTGTTAGGTCTTTCTCTTGAATAAAATTGTCAAAGCTTGATTATGTATTAAATAATATATTTCCTACACACAATAGTGGAACTTTATCTAAAGGGAATTTTCTAGATAATAAAAATAATAGATATGAATCATGTGTTGACTCATAGGAAATCTCTATTCGACTAATCATTACTTGAGGGAAATAAGACACACTAATTACTTCTTAAAAAATTGACTGATCCTAACCACTATGGCCTTAGACATATTATAAAAAATACTCCACAATAATGGCATTAAATTGTTATATTTTGACAAAAACTATATTAATAGGCACATAACGTCATCAATAAATCATTGGAATGATTAATGATGACGAACATTTTTTGACCGTCACCAAAAGTAACAAAAAGAGCATTGGTGAGGGTTATTAAAAGTTCGTCACTAGAAGTTTCACCCAAGAGAGAATTAGTGATGATACTTTAACAACCCTCACCAAAGGTGTCATTGAAAATGTCTTTGGTGACGGACCATAAAGTACCATCACTATATACACTTATAGTGACTGTTTTTTAATTATCAATGATGACGGACATTTTTTGACCATCACCAAAAGTAACAAAAAGAGCATTGGTGAGGGTAATTAAAAGTTCGTCACTAGAAGTGTCACCAAATAGAGAATTAGTGATGGGCCTTTAATGACCCTCACCAAAATTTTCATTTAAAATGTCTTTGGTGATGGACCATAAAGGACCATCACTATATACACTTACAGTGACGGTTTTTTAAGGACTGTCACCATATGTGACATTGGTGAAGGACCTTAAAGTTTCCTCACAACCATGACCCTCACCAATGTGGTTTTTTCTTGTAGTGCTTTGACACAGTGTTGGAAACATTTGGAGATATCATAGTTTGGACCTCTATTTTGGATCATATTTGGTTGTTGGTTTTCCACTAAGCATACAGTTTGAGGCGGGATATAGTCCTAGTCACATTTTTGATGAGTCACAGGTCTGTTTGGAGGACTAAAACAATCTAGAACTTAAGCACATTAGAGAAGCATTGAATTGGAAGGTAGTTGCAGCAGTTACGAGGCCTTTTGGAGGAGTTTAAGTACATTGATGTGGACAATCATACTAACCTAACTACTTAGTCGAATCTACAACAAAAAGACACCACATTCCAATATTTTGAGACAAGTCCCTTTGACATAGTGTGGGAACCATTTGGAGCTATCATTAATCTCATTGACCATTGTTTGAAGCCTTATTGAAGTAGTTCTTAAGAGACTGTTGTTTCGAATTTCATTCAATCCCTTTGGAGAAGAAGTTGGAAGACATTGCTGAGCACTTAAAATAATTGTTTTAGACCCTTTTTGAATTAGAATTGTGAGAAGACTTCGAGTGTTTTGGATCTGTGACACTTGATTGGGAGGTTTTTTGGATCTCTTCAGAAGTAGCTCATTGAGAATCGTTCAGAGGAACCTTGAAAATATTTTTCTTGAAAAGATCATTGTAGAGCAGCCCTTGAGACCTTGAAGAGGTTTTTAAGACTTTTTCTAGGGAAAAAATCTTAGACACATTATTGAAGACATTATTATGCATTGTTGAAGATACAATTAAGAATCCCTTATAGAGGCTTAGAGTAGGTCCAAATTTTGGGTTACCTATTAAAGACACCCTGAAGCATACTTGAATATATTTTTAAGACTTATAGAAGCTATTCTTGGAGATATTATTGGATACCATGATGCGTTGAAGTCATCATGAGGTGAATTTGAAGATATTTGGTTGGGTATCATAAAGAGTAGTGGGGAAACATTCATGATAAGACAAGGTTTTCATTGATGAAGTAATTTGGAGAAGGCATTGTAAAGAGTGAAGATATTCTCAAGGAAAATTTCATAATATATTGGGAGTCGTGAAGGTAATCAAAATTATCTTGACAAATTGAAGTAGTGGGTTGGAGCCCTAGAGGCTAGGTGTCCTCAAGAAGACCAAGTTGTTTCCTGTACTAAAGATAGGGTAGGATCCCTAGAGGTTGGTGCCTCAAAGTGACATGGTTGGCACTTTGAAATATAGGGTTGGTTCCCTAGAAGTCAGAGCCTCGTGAATGCCTAGGTGCTTGGTAAAGTACAGGTTGGTGACTCTAAGGATTGAATATTGGTTTCTTCATATAGGGTTGGGGTCCTACACTATTTTGTTGGATTTATTGTAAATAAGAGATTAATAAAGGTATTTATTCTTATTGTTCATTTTTTGTTCTAGTAAGTGATCTAAATGATAAAAATAATAATGGAAAAGAAATATTGATTCATGCCCCCTCTCAGTGTTTCTAGCAATTGGTATCAGAGTGAGTACCTTAACTCAAAGCCTCACAACTTTAAGGTTTATCCTTAGAACACAAATTTCAAAGCCAAGTAAGAAAGTTTCCAATCCTCCTAAATATGTGTCTTCCTCAACCATTGAAATTGAAGTCAATCAATTTGTGAAGACTGCATTGTTCAAAGGAAACTTTGATATATGGGAGGAAATAATGAGGGATTTATTAAAGACTCAAGGCATTGAAGTATGGAAATCAATGATTACTGATAGCATGATGGAAGAAGAACCCAAGGAGTACAATAGAAGAGCAACAAATGCAATTTTATATGGGCTACCAAACTCTATGAAGGTCACTTTTGAAAATTTCACTCAAAAGAGTCATTAACAATTATCTCTAGTCAAGAGGATGATGGAAAACAATAAAAAAATCCAGGACACATAAAGGAAACTGAAGATAAGAGATATGATAAAAAGGCTAAAGATGACATAGAAAAGGAAGAGAATAAAGAAGTCTTTGAATAATATGTCCTAACTAAACATGGCTTCCATGAAAGATATTAACAGGTTGAAAAGGTAAAATGAGGAACTTAAGAAGAAAGCACAAGTTGGTAACCATGACAAGATAAGGAAGTAATTTTACTTTGTTAAGCTTCAAGCACAAGAAAGAGATGAGGAGGTCACAAAAATTAAGGTTGAATTTCATAAAAAAAATAAATCATTATGAAGGAGTCATACCTATGAAAATTCATTTGGATAAGGCAAATAAATGGGAAGAAACTTTGGCAAGCTACCTTGAACAAATACATAAGAGCTTGAACAATATTGAAGAAGAAATTGGAAAATATAAGGAAGAGGTCTGCTCTCTTAGATCTCAACTTGAAGAAGAAAGGACACAAGAACAAGGAGCCTAGAAGCTGATGGAAACTTTGGCATTCAAAGAAGGAAAAGTTGATGAAGTAAAAAAGGAGAGAAACACCATGATATGAAAAATAGAAGAAAAGGATAAATAAATCTTCAAACTAAAATCATACATCAACCTTCTCAAGGCCGAAACATGGGAAGCTACAAGAATAAAAGAAGAAATGGAGAGCAACCTAGAAAAGGCAAATGAAGAAATATTCGTAATGAAATAAAATATCATCTCCCTTAAAATTGAAGCACACAAAGAAACAAGGATGATAGAAGAAATTAAGAAGAAACTAGTCATGAAAGATAAATATTGTGAAAAATTGAAAGGAGAAATTGTCTCTCCTAAAAAGGAAGTTGACTTGTTGAATAAGTGGTTGGAATCTGGATCATGGGAAAAAAATTGCTCAAAAAGTGCTCAGAATTGCACCAAAATAGAACGACAATGATCAGTTTGTCACCAGGAATCCAATGTAACTCGCTTAGTCAAAAACCAAGTTCAGATGAGGAAGTTATGATTTACTGATCACCGTTCAGAACAAGAATTTTTATTTTTTTTAAATTGTAGAATAGGTACAGGCTGATGACATGGCATCCTAATCAACATGCAGAGAATCTTCTTCATTTTTTGGTCCAATGGGAATGTGACAGTGTTACAATTGGATTCGCAAGTTTGGTTTGTGAAGGTGAAATTTGCCCAATGTCCTCCAAGGTTGAATTTCGGTTCATGAGTTTTCATATGTTGGAATTATTCTAATTATTAAATTTGGACTAATTTATATATATTATATATATTATTATAATGTTTTATATGTTTAATATATATACTATTATTTAATCGAAACCTAAACTCCAAGGTTAAATTTTATTAATTTCGCATTTTAATTCGAAACCTAAACTCAAATATTATTACGGTGGCATTACAATTCACATTAAACATCAGTTTATTTCAAAGGTGGCATCGTATTAAATTTAAAACCAAGTTTGAAAGTCCGATTAATGGTTTGTGAAATATATTATGCTGGCACATATGGCTTATAACCATAGTATATTTATGTTTCAAACCTTGGAGAGAATTAAATTATATGGTTTGTGAGCACTATTTTCAAAGGGTTGAATGGTGTGTAATATCTATTGGTTAAAAAAATGAGTGTAGAGGGGCAAGGTCGGTGTTACACCAATTTTTGGTCATCTAACTTGTTACTATTAGATGGACTGAAGTACACCATGTAATACCAATCTTACCATAGTAAAATTTCTTTCACTATGAAAAAGAGTTTAATAACCCATAGTTTATTAAGTTATTTCTAGTCTAAACAGGAAATCCCATGAGGAATAATTAAATAAATCCTTATTTTTTTTTTTTTCCTCTAGGGATAATTAACTAAACCACTGGTTAATTAATATTCCTAGTCATATTTAACCCAAAACAAAAAAATTAATTAGATAAATCATTATTTATCTTATTATTTTCTAAGAATAATGATTTAAATCATTATCTATTAATATTCCTCGTTAAATTTGACTAAATTATTTATAAATAATCGAATAAATAATTATTCACTTAAATATTACTTAACCGCATTGTTAAAATAATAAATAAATCATTTATTTATTTGTTATTTCTAAATAAAGGGATTTGACCAAATTCAAATTCCTTCTACCTCCAACAAAAATAATAAAATATTCCATAAAATTTGGATCTAGATTTGATTAATAATATTTTAATTATGCACTAATATCTACAATAACTCAATATTTTGTTATAAATAGAAGGGTTTTTCATTCATTCACTACCTTTTGTTGCCTAGAGATCACTCTTGATCTACACTCTTGGTCTGACTTTGATCCTCCAATCATTGTCATATTTTTCTACTTTTTGTTTGTGAGCTCCCTTTGAGTTCCATTTTTGTCTCTTTTTTTTGCACCATCAAGAGAGAGAGATCTTAGATTTGAAGCACTGAGGACCTAAAGAACCAATCCCATTGAGGGGGACTGGTAACATCTTTCTATTTTCCCTTTCTAGGTTTCATAACATAGATAATTATTTACAAATTCTTGTCTTCTCCATTGGATGCATGGAGCAAATCTTGATTTTTCTTGCTCTTTAATGTCTTTAACTGCATAGATCTGGTTTTTTGTAGCATTTATTCTGATCACTAAATATAGATCTAAGGAAAATGGCAGCAATCTTTGATATTAGGGTTGTTTTTTATGCACAGCTAAAGTGATATTTGTTTTTATGCTTGCGATTACAATTCACACTAACAACTGGTGACTCCACAAGGGTTTATAATTACTACCAATGTCATTTTTCAGATCCCTGCATGACCAATTGCTTCAACCCCTAGTGTTTTTCTGTAACTTCTTATTGTGCATTTATTGATGTTGTTTTTAACCTTTACAACCCTAAAACAGGAAAAATTATAAATTTTGTGTGTTTCTGGGCCCTTTGCACAGGTAACAGGTATCAACTATAACAAAGACGACTCTTTTTCTGAAACATGCTCCTGAGATAGCTCGAAGTGTAGGTTGCACTTTTTGGGCCAAAAATTAGGACCTCAGCTCTTAGGTAGTGGATAATAGCCTGAAAACTACGACCTAGGCCGAAAACAAGTCAGAAACTACGATTTGTACTTTTTGCAGGACTTGTTCTATGATTTTTCTGGGCTTGTCTAGAGCACTATTCAAATATGTCTGACCAACCTATTCACCCATCTTGAACATTTAATTTCTTAGTTTTACTCGTCGAAGTAGGAACCAAGCCCCTTAGCGCTTCAGTACACTTCCACCTTTTTAGGAGTTTAGCTGAAGCATGTCCTTTGAGATTTCAGTGATTTTCACCCATTTTTACAGATTTGAACCTATACTTTCAGATCCATTTCAGGTTGGTTATTTATCCATCCAAAACACCTTTTTTTTAGTTTTGTTTGGTCCTCCTTTAGGGTTCACTCTAGTTCTCTTCAACTTGTAGCCTTTCGCCACTTTTTTTGCAGCATTTTTCCCTCTGTTTTTTTGTTGTTTTCCACCCCTCTTTCCAATAGATATGACCTTTACATCCCTTTCCCTCCCTACTTTATATCCAGTGGCTATTTTGTGTGTTTTTACTAGATTTCACCTACCCATAGACTCGTTTTTGGGAATCCCTCCTCCTTGGTTTTAATTCATGCATCTTTAGCTATTTTTTTTTGCTGTCACATTCAATTTTATTTAATGTCATTTTTTTTCAAGTTATACAACATATTTTTTCATTTTTCTCTATACACGTCTGGGCTTAATGAAAATTAACACACTTATCACATACACGCACACCCTAAGGGAAGAGCGCCTGGTTTACACCGCTAGGCCAAGACTTAAAAATTGTAATCAATTGATCCTCCACCTCCCTTCCCTTTTTTACCTCACTTCCTTATTTTGTTCCATGTCTCTTTACCATCATTACACCCCCAAGTCATTTATCCTGGAGACTCCAATGTAATGTCCCGAAATGGAAATCAACAGCTTTTTCTTTGCTGAAGAAATCCTTTTGTCGGAAATATGAATAGGGCTATTTCAGAGATGGAATAAGAGGGATTTTACCAGCTATTTCACCTATAAAGAGAGGATGAGAACCAGAGGCTTCTTGGCCCTTACTCAGACTCTGCCTATAGATATGCAAATATTTCTTCCTTCAGGAAGATCTTTCTCAAGGGAATGACCTACATCAATATACAAAACATAAGCATGAATAATAACTTATTCAAATCATCAAAAAAATGCCGGAGAACTCATATCCATCTCATTATAATAGTAGCAGCTGCAAATGTATACATAATCTTGAGGGAAACAATGCTCAAGATGAACATTACCAATCCTCAAGACAAAAGTACAAGAGAACACTGCTACACATGTGAACCCTAGTTATGACTGTGCAGTCATATGGAGACACTGCAACATGTAAAATGCTAATAAAATGATATTACAATAATATCTCAAGAAATGAGGGGGAGCGTGCTCTCAACCCTTGAAAATACTACTATAACACTGATACACAATCCTTAGAAGGATTGGCTGCAATACATGTACAAAATATCAAAATACAATAATGCTGGAGTTGTTGGGTAGCTGCAGCAACTCAAAATATACAATATAAGGAGAAGAATGAATATGGCCTACAAACGGAAGCAACCTCCTCCAATGGATTCCTTGAGTGCAAGGTTGATCCCGGCACAAGAAATCTCTTCTTCCAAAATGGTGGAGGAAACGCCCACTGTAGAAAAACTCTGAGATAACGCAGTCTATGGAAGGGACTATGCTGATGAAGGTGGGAGAAACTTGGCCTTCTGCCAAAATATGCAAATCAGATCTAGAAACCCTCCTTGCTAATCCTTCCAAATAATAGGAACTCCTTCCTATGAGAAATGATACAAGGAATGCTGTTGTGGAATCTCCTCCACATCAACACCTGCAACACAACCCAGTGACTGCACTTTAGATGAAGAAGTGGCTATGGAAAAATTCCTGAATATGGAGAAATGAGGAGCAATCCTCCTTGATCTACTCAAGGGATGAGAGGAACTCCTGAATAGGAATCTCCCATGCCAAAGGCACTGCAACTTAGCTGAACAGCTGGAGACTGCAAGTAGAATCAAAGTCCAAATCCTCAATAATAATCTCTATGGTTTCCTCATCCTCCTTATATGAAAAATGATGTCTCTATGTCATAGACCCCACCTAATTAGGGTTTCCTTCCTCTAGAAGTTTCCTCCCTTTCTAACTGTGTTGACTTCCCAAGCAAGCTACACCCTCTCAAGCTACGATGTTGACTTGGTCAACATGGCCTCATCCTCATGTGTTTGCCCCCTTTCCATACTAGGAGGTGAAAAAATCGCTACTCCATGGATCCCTTCCCACTTCATGTGGAATTTTATTTATGCAAATGGGTATCATCACCCATTTTATCTATCTCGTAAATAATATGAACAAAAATTAATGTTCCAATTTATTTGCAAAAATTTGGAACATTACAATCCTCCCCTCCCAAAGATTTCTTACCCTCAATCAAGTGAAAGGATAGACTGTGTCTTCTTCTCCTCTTCCTGTATCATCCCTGTATGATGATCTCCTCCAAGTGCAGTGATGCTATCCCATCAATCCAATCCTCCACAATGCTCCTGCTTATCATGCAAGTAGTTTTCAAGCCCTCATTATGTAAAGTATAATGCTCAAGAGGATAGAAAGTGGTGTCTAGAGGTCCCTCCTTGAGGAATGGAGTATAAAATATAATGGGAATTATCTCCCCAATATGTTTCATCCATCCCCAAGCTATGTGCCATGCAAATTTATTCAACTCCCAACTAGGCAACTCAGGAAAACTATCATCCACCTTTGGCTCCAGCAAAGAAGGTGGGCTAAAAATATGCACATGGTAGACCATATAGTCTACCCCACGCTGTCCCTCTCTCCACTTAACATAAGTGTAGAGTGTCTATTGATTCTAGGCTGCAATAATGTTGCCATCAAGTGGAAAGAAGAAGGTTGTACCTCTCAATGTCTCTCCCCCAACGCTACAAGACATGCTGGCCCAAACATCTCCATATGTAATGAGTTGAGAATCATCCTCATATGGTCTCATACCCATCATATGGCTCACCTCATAATAAAAAATTGTTGCTGCTGCAGTGGCCATACCATTTCTCATGTTCCCATTAGAACATGCAATGCAAAATAGGTGAGGGACTCCTCCCTCAATGGACACATCCATCCTATGTGTCTCCTCCTCAATCCTTCTCCTCATAGAGGCATGAACAATAGAATCATAGGGAGAAAATAAGAGCATCATGCTCGCTGCCATGTGTAACAAATGAGAATGATAATGGTCCCTCAAGTAAAACCAGCACAGCTTAGTGCTCCACTGCCATAGAGACTGATATAAATTGTGGCTTCTCAACCACCGTTGTGTTGCATCAATCTCCTCACAAGCTTGGGGAAGGTAAAAGATATCTGCTGAAAATTGAGCATGTCCTCCATGTTCTCTATCCTCCCCAAGTCCTCCAAGATAATGGCCATTAGCCATGCTTATGGCCCACACTAAAGCATGAGGTATATTAAAATGTATGCTCCTTCTTTGAGCATTCTCCTGGATGTGTATAGTTAAGGGATGCATACATATATCATACAAATGATCATGTAAAAAATCAATGTACACCATTACCATGTTCTCTGCTCATATAAATCGAGGGACTCATAGATGAATCTCCTCTCATCCATATAGGAAAAAGGGGTGGCTGTGCTGATTCCCCCATTTCCATATGGCTTATGCATCTCCTTCTATGTTGATCATTAGATGTCCTCCGGGTGAAAGAATCATTGGAATATCCCACCAATAGCCGGGAGTTCCAATGTAGATCTATCCTCCATAATGAAAGCACTGGTAGCTCCTCATGAAGAACATCTGTCATATGGCTTTCCTTCTCCTCAACATCTCCTATGCCCCAATCACAAATTGGAAGGTTGCTATCCTTCCTATGTTGCTTCTGCCACAATGTAGAATCTGCAATGAGAGTAAGTGTAGATGAGGTTGAGGAAATGTATCCCTCCATCATGAGTCTATCCAAAACTCCCATTGCTATCTCAAGCTCTCCCAAGGCTCCCACCTCTGTAGAGTCAACGAGTGGTGCCTCCAAGTGTGAAGAAACCATCCTCCTCTACTGAAATAGTGGCTCCCTGGGTGAAATGCCTCCATTTGGTGAGACATCTCCATCAAGAGAAGACTGAACATATGGATGAACACTAATGCCCATGTGTTGACTTCGCAATCCAGTTTCCCTCCTTGGTGAAATTACCCCCAAAAATGGATATGGGTGAGTACTCCCCAACTCATGCTTCTGGTTCTTCTCCCCATCTCCTCCTTGTGACTCCATGGTTTCACACCTCTCCAATAATGACACATGAATTGTGCCTTGATCTCCACACATGAGACCTTCCTGCAAAATGTCTCCATGAAATGAGACATCATTATCAAGTGATGACTGAATAGATGAATGTAGATAACCCTCCATGCTTCCACTGTGTAATCCAATCATCTCCTCGGGTGCATCAACCTCCATAGATGAATAAGGATGTGTACTCCTCATCTCATTATGATGGGCCTTCTCCCTAATTACTCCTTGTGTCTCCAAGGTTCCACACCTCCTCAACAATGGCACAGGTAAAACATGAGATGTGCCTTGATCTCTATACATGAGAACCTAGGGACTCCCTTGAAAATATGCAAGCATCCCTCTACATGGAGCAAGAGATCCTCTTCCCTCTGCATGAGGTGCTAGATCAACTCCAAATTTAACAGCGTTGTTGCCCTCAATATCTGCAGCATGAATCGGAAACCTCTCAATGATTGGATCCTCCTTTGGTAAATATATCCTGACGCTCTCTTGCTTCAATATGTGAGAAGAAATTCCCTTCTCCAGCAAGTTTTCGTTCAAATTTTTGGCCTCCTCCATTGTTTTATGAAGAGGCATTGTGTTTTCATGCAAGGGTTTTGTTTCGTCTTCTTTGTGCAAACCCATGATGTGTGTCTCAAGAATCCTCCCATCAAATCTCTTCACTAATGCCTTAGTGAAATTTGCAAAAGATGTAATGTCATTATTATTCAAAGGAAAGGATTCAAAGATCGACCAATCATAGGCCTTACCTCTCATATGCAGCGCTGCAACTTTGGTAGCTTCACTTTCTGGAATTTGGTGCTATTGTAAAAAAGGTGTCTAATTCCTCCACCCAAGCTTTGGCTGAACTGGCAAGTGAACCATAAAAATGTGATAGGTAGGATCTACCATGCTTCCTTCTCTCCTTGGTCACTCGTCCTTCTTCTTCCATCTCCCTCATGGGACTCCTGGGACTATGGCTGCACTAATCCTCATAGTGTGTGGCTGAATACTCACACCCACTATGTACAAATCTAGAGTTTGCTTTAAGATCAAATCCTCTTAGGGATTCTTCATTTGTTTCCCTCCTAATCTCCTTGAGATCTCCATGAATTCTCTGTGAAGATTTAGGAATAAGATTTGTAAGCTTATCCGCCTTTCCTCCATCAGAAAATGGAGTCTTATTCCTTCTCAAAATGATGTCTCCTTCTTGATGAGAATAGGAAGTGCAAGGTCCTACCTCCTCTCTTTCTTCTTTCTCCTCAACCTCCTTGGAGACGTACCTTCCGGATCTAAAAACTGATGAGAACCAGCTCATCCTCTTCATCATCTTGATTCTTTCTTAAGCTTGAAGGCCACAGACTGACCCAAGAAAGATGCTCTGATACCACTGTAATGTCCCGAAATGGAAATCAACAGCTTTTTCTTCGCTGAAGAAATCCTTTTGTTGGAAATATGAACAGGGCTATTTTAGAGATGGAATGAGAGGGCTTTTACCAGCTATTTCACCTCTAAAGAGAGGATGAGAACTAGAGGCTTCCTGGCCCTTTCTTAGACTCTGCCTATAGCTATGCAAATATTTCTTCCTTCAGGAAGATCTTGCTCAAGGGAATGAGCTACAGCAATATGAAAGACATAAGCATGAAGAATAAATTAATTAAATCATTCATAAAATGGCAGAGAACTCATAGCCATCTCATTATAATAGTAGAAGCTGCAAATGTATACATAAAGTTGAGGGAAACAATGCTTAAGATGAAAAATACCAATCCTCAAGGAAAAAGTACAAGAGAACACTGCTACACATGTGAACCCTAGCTATGACTGTGCAGTCATATGGAGACACTGCAACGTGTAAACTGATAATAAAATGATATTACAATAATAGCTCAAGAAATGAGGGGGAGCATGCTCTCATCCCTGAGAATACTACTATAACACTGATACACAATCCTTAGAAGGATTGGATACAATACATGTAAAGAATATAAAAATAAAATAATGTTGGAGTTGCTAGGTAGCTGCAGAAACTAAAAATATACAATAGAAGGAGAAGAACGAATATGGTCTACAAACTGGAAAAACCTCCTCCAATGGATTCCTTGAGTGCAAGTCTGATCCCGGCACAAGAAATCTCTTCGTCAAAAATGGTGGAGAAAACCCCCACTGCAGACAAACTCTGAGATAATGTAGTCTATGGAAGGGACTGCACTGATGAAGGTGGGAGAAGCTTGGACTTCTGCCAAAATATGAAAATCAGCTCTAGAAACCCTCCTTGTTGATCCTCCCAAAGAATAGGAACTCCTTCCTATGAGAAATGATCCAATGAATGGTGTTTTGGAATCTCCTCCACAGCAACACCTACAACACAACCCAGTGAATGCACTGTAGATGAAGAAGTGGCTATGGCCAAATTCCTGAATATGGAGAAATGAAGAGCAATCCTCCTTGAGCTACAAAAGGGAGGAGAGGAAATCCTGAACAAAAATCCCTCGTGCCAAAGGCACTGCAACTCAGCTAAATAGCTGGAGACTGCAAGTAGACTCAAAGTCCAAATCCTCAATTATAATATCTATGGCTGCCTCATCCTCCTTATATGCAAAATGATGTCTCTATGCCATGGAACCCACCCAATTAGGGTTTCCTCCCTTTCTAACTATGCTGACTTCCCAAGCAAGCTACAGCCTCTCAAGATGTGCTATTGACTTGGTCAACATGGCCTCATCCTCATGTGTTTGCCCCCTTTGCATACTACGAGGTGAAAAAATGGCTACTCCATGGATCCCTTCCCACTTCAGGTGGAATTTTATTTATGCAAATGGGTCTCCTCACCCATTTTATTTATCTCCTAGATAATATGAGCAAAAATTAATGTTCCAATTTATTTGCAAAAATTTGGAACATTAAAACCAAGGCCTTCATCCTCAGTTTTCGTTAGGAAGACTTACCCCACCGCGTAGGGTTTGAGTTTATCCTCCACTGAGTCCCCATTGTGAATTTAATTTGTGTTCATCAGTTTCCCCTTCTGGTTCTATCCGCGGCCCTCCTCCACCTTTTACCTTCATCATGTCTGGTTCAAGACCTAACGCTAGTGGTGGCCCCGACCCTAATGATGGAAACACCACTAGTAGTGCTGCAACAAGAACTATTTCGGTTGCTACCTTTCTTCCTTATATGGCAGGCCTAAGCCTTCCCAATTATAGTCATTTGATTAATGATCCCATACACCATAATTGAGGTTGGCTTGCTATGCCAACCAAGCTTCCTTTAGAAATCCCTAAGTTTGAAGGAAATGTTGGAGAGCATCCAACCAACCATGTTCGTTCTTTCCACACGTGGTGTTCTTCTAACTCCATCACCAATGAATATGTCTGTCTTTTGTTATTCCATCATATGCTTACTAGAGAAGCTTCTAAGTTGCATGTCAACGAGGCCTCCTCATCTCATACTACTTTTGAGATGCTTGCCAAGGCTTCTCTATCTTATTTCCATCTTCCCCTTCTCTATGACACCGGTACTGAAATCTAGACCTCTATCCATCAAACTTCTACTACTCTCCTATCTGACCATATTCAAGAATGGCACAGAAGGAAGAGCCTATGTCGAGCCCCTGTTTTGGAAGACCATGTATACATGGACTGGTTTCTCAGATCCCCTTTTCTTGCTATTGGTAAAGATTTTGTATCTCACTTTCCTCAAACCGAGGAAGCTGCCCTCCATATTACATTGAAATATGACTTGATCTACGCACAATATGGTTATGTTTATACCGTCTTACCTAATCTCCCTCGACTCGGTGGTGCCAATGCACTGGGGTGATCCCATGCCCCCAATAGTATCATTGGAGCCCTTTCACATCTGTACCCTCATCCTCCCATGAGTTATGGTTTCCGTCAGGGAGGGGCCAAATCCTCCAACACTTTTTCCCCTCCCTGCAGCATGTATCCAGGATATGGCATGCCTCCTCCTTTTTCCCAACCTATTTAGCCCAATGTTGCCTAACCTCCTTATTACCTGTATCTGCACCCTAGTGCTCCCACTCCTCCAGTATAAGCACCTCAACCTCCCTTTCCTTCTCAAACTATGAAACAGCAGCCACCCCCCCTCAGGGTCAGGTGTATGCACAACAGAGTATGACTAATACTCCCACTTCAAAAAAGAGGAGGAAAGGCAACCAAAACCAACTTGCTCTAGGTAATCCTAGAAACAATCCCCATGGGAATACCTCTAACACTGCAACCCAACAATAGGTCATTCAGCCCAAGCAGGACATGCCTATTTGCATGAGTAAGCCTTGTTCTTATTGCAGTTTCTATGGTCACTATACCCATGATTTTCCCATTTTTCATTAGATGCGTCAAATGTGGGAAGCTCAAGCAACATCCCGAGGACAGTAAGCCTCCCCTCGGTTCCTTCTAATGCTACACCCATCCAACCGGTTTTCTTTAGCATTCCTTTCCCCCAGCAAGGATATGTAGCTGCCCAACCTCCCTAAAGTCAGGCGGCCACTCAACCTCCTCCATCTAGTACCTTTGATTACCAGATCCTCATGACAAACTCTTACCAACCCAATACCATTGACTTGAACCTTCAGACTCAGTCCCATTAGTAAACAAGCCCCCCGCTATGTCTACCACCGAGACCCTGTCTTCGGGTCCCACTAGAGCCTCTTTTGACACCCAATGGTCCTTTACTGATCCCTCAGCCAAAGGCATAGGTTCATACCAATATCTCAAAGGGACCATTACAATGAAATGCTTCTTCAGGTAAATTTTCCCACTCCTACAATATCGTATATGACTTGGTGCAATCCCCTACCTCCATGTCAATGCTAGAAGTACTCCAGTCATGCCCTTCATAATGAAAATCTCTACTAACTTCTATGGGTGTTGTGGATCCTTCAAATGATTATTTGATTTTCTTCGATATTGACAAGTCATAGCATCCGACCCTTCCTGCATTTGTTGCCTTCGAAATACCTATCAATATCAGGAATGACAACGTCTCCCATTGTATCATTGACGAGGGGGAATCCACTTGCGTGATGCCCACTTCTATTTGGAAGCCACTTAGATCTCCTGAGTTAGCCTTTTCCACTATCACACTCCGTGCATGGGATGGCCACTCTTCTCAGCCCCTTTGCATGTTTTTCAATTGTCCTATTACTCTTGCGGGCAAGAATGTTTGTGTTGACGTTGAAGTCATTGATCCTAAATTAGACTACAACATTCTATTGGGTTGTAGCTACACTTATTCAATTTCCTCTATCCCATCTGTGTTTTTCCATAAGATGTACTTTCCTCACAACAGAAATATCGTCATCATCGATTAGTTGAAATATTACAAACCAAAGTCCCAGACCTCTCTACAGTCCATTATTTCTTCAGTGGCTAGTACATAAGCAGTTGAACCCAAAATTAGTGTCTCACCCAGAGTCTACAAAAATTCCTATTTTCTTGGTTCATTCCCTAGTCTCCCCCAACCTACCTCTGACCCTATCTTGTTGAATGTTTACATGATGAAGCCATCTCGATCTGGTCTCAAATGGTCCTGTTCGACTAGTCAACAACCCTGCCCTCTGCAACCTACTCCTAGTCATTTGACTCAGCCTTCAAGACCTCCTCCAAATTTCCTCTCATTTTTAGCTGTTGTCCATGATCCTATCTACCCTTGTGGAACAGTTCCCCATGGCCTTAACCATCCCAGAGTTGTCTTGTTTCTCCATTACCTCTCTAGTAAGATACCATTTCTTGGTCCTCCTGCTGGAGTATTTTCGGTACCAGTTATGGCTACCTTATCTCTTCCCAACATGACCTTGGGGATCCCAGTTTGGTACATTGATCCCCCAGCCAATACGCCTCCTGTTTAGCTCAAACCTTTCACCGCTTTGACCCCAGTCCAATTGGTCGCCATGACCCCTCCCTTTTCTTCCGTGCCTTGGCCACATCAATAGGAACATACTCCTATTGCGAAAGCCTTAAAGGAGGGGGAAAACCCCGCAAGAAGGCACCTAAGGACAAGGTTTCCCAGACAAACCCTAATCCTCCTTAGCCTCCAAAACGTACACCCCCATGTGCTTTGTGTGAGGTTGTCAGTCATGCCACCCATAATTGTCCTGAATTGTTGCGTATCAAACCCATGGTCAACAAAACATTTCCTAAATCTAAGCTCCCAGAAGTCCCTATTTCTTTACCTACTATAGCAAAGAAACCCAAGGATGTGCAAAAAAACCACAAATGTGTGTTGTGTGATCACCATGGCCACTATACCGACCTCTTTCCCTGCCTTGCAGACTACCACACCTCTTTAGAGGTAGTTTTCTATTATGAGGCTGGTCACAATGAATCCACCTCTCCTTTACTTGCACATTACGCTTCAGCCATGCCAGAGGACACATCCACTCCCATTGACATTCCCCCTCTCGATGTTGAGATGATAGAGCCTTTGGCCACTATCCTCTACTTTCCATCATCTATGAAATCCATCGTGGAAGACCCCTATGGGGCTTCCCCTTCTATTTCGCCTAACCTCCCTTCAACAATCACCCTGGGCTCAACATCGGTGGATCCTTCATCTACTTTTTTTTTAATCACCCTCCGTGATGATTCACATGTGAACCTATCTTCTCATGATGACAAGTTAGGTAGCTTTTCCCCATGATGTGGTTATCCTTCCACCAGTCACCCCATATTCTACTGCGATGACGATATGAGGGAAGCCTTTTCAAACCCTGACTTCATCTGTCCAGCCCATAAGAAAAATGACACCCTACGTGTCCATGGTGACTTTTGAAACCTGAGCAAAAATTACCCCCAAGGAAGTTCCCCCACACTATCCTCTTTTCAGTGTGACGAGAGTAGAAATCCTACCCATAGCATTCCCTCTACATGTACTTGTTTCATTTTTGCCTGGTATTTAGGTTGTGAGAATTGTACATCATCATCTCATTTCCCTTCCAGATTATATATCGGCTATGCCAATGATGCAAGTCGCTACTCGCAGAATCTAGCCTCAATAGCCTGGGCCATTTTCACCCCCCTTCATTTGCTTATCCTCTCTGACAAGATATGCATTAGTACTGCCACCAATAATCAAGATGAATATGATGGAGTGATAGGTTTATTAGCCAATGCACTTTACCGTCACATCCTTCACCTTCATGTTCATTTACATTATTTGCTTCATGTCATGAAATTGAGTGGTGTCTATGGTTGGAGTGTAAAAACTCTGGTAAACTTTATAAGTATATATTATTATTGATAAAGGATGAAATATGATTACAATGGGGAATCACCAAGGCTTTAAATACAGCCTTATGGTGTCCCTTGGTGAAGAGGCATGATCTTTGATCATGCCCTTTCACTTAATAGAAACTAAGATAACTATATCTAAATAATAATTAATAAAATATACATAACATTGCCCCTCTCTTAAAGATTCTTTGTCCTCAAAGCATACGTAATGATGGACAATGTTGATGAACGCTTGGGCTTTTTGAGCGGTGGGCTCTTGCTTCCCACATTTTAAAAATATCGTTGAGCATCTTCTCGAGTTCAATATTTTGTTGATGTGGATAGTGAAAAGATCTGATATCGACAGGGTTGGATCCTATCTTGAATTCTATTGGATGTTTGATTCTCCTATCTGGAGGCACTTTTATGGGTAGATCCTGGAATACTTTTTCGTGTGTCTGAACTAGTCCTTGTTCTTCTGGTGACTCTTCGTGGCTCCCTTTTGAAGATAACACTTCTAACTGATGACATTGTACTATAGACGTTGGCGCTCCTATTTGAATCATCTTCGTCATTAGAGAGGAATATATGGCTTGATCTTCTGCGGCTTGGAATCCATACAACCTGTGTTTCTTCCCTTTCCACTTAAAACTTATAAAATTCTTCCGATGGTTGGCAGAATAAGTACCTAAAGTTTGTAGCCATTGAATTCCTAAGACCACATCTACTCCTCGTAATGGAATGGTGTAGAATCGAGATTCTAAATGAAAGTTTTTTATCTGTAGTTTGACCTTATGGAATTTCCCTACTTGCTCAATCTTCTTACCATTGGCCACCATTACCTTCATATTAGGCATGGGGAAGGTAAATATGTTAAGTCTTTTTTCCATGGTTGAATCTAGAAAATTTTGGGTACTGCCAGTGTCGACGAGAACCATTACGTTGTTGTTCTTGATATGTCCTCTTAACCTTAGGGTTTGAGGTTGTGATATTCCTGTCATAGCTGATAATGACACTTGCGGAATAGTTTTGCCATCCACTTTTGGGGATAAATATAACTTGTCTTCTAATCCTTCTATATATGAATCATTATTGTTAGCGTCATTAGTTGCTTCATAACTATATAGATTTTTCGCTTTTCCATTAGCACATTTGTGCTTAGGGTCCTAGTTTTCACTGCAACGTTTGCACTTACCCTCTCTCATTATTTGTTTCTCCACACTAGATTTTTCTTCTTCACGAAGATGGAGTGGGACATATTTTGTGTCATCTATATTTTCAGATTGAGGAAATATTTGTCTCGAATATACTTTTTTTTGTTTTGATAATCTTTCAAATTTCTTTTCAGCAACTTTTGTTTTTTTCCTTGCTACTTCTACAGATGTAATTTCATGCAGTTCGAGCTCTTCTTGTATATGGATTTTAAGTCCTGAGATGTAAGACTGGATTAAACAAGATTCTGAAAATATCGGTACTTGTTTTGCCAAGGTCTCCCATTCTCGAGCGTACTCATCCACATCTCCTTTTCGGCGTAATTTGATAAACGTTGAAAAAAAAATTTCTTCTTTTATGCCTTGAAACCTTTTGAAGAATGCATCCTTAAATTTCCTCAAACTGATAGGAAGCGTCATCCTTTTCCACCACATATACCAATTATATGCTTATCCTTCCATTTTCATGGAAGCATGCTTAATTTTTTCGTCAACACTAGTAATGTCATAAATCTCAAAATATTCTTCCGCTTTATTAAGCCATGAAACGCTATTTTTTTCATTACCATCAAACTTGGGTAGCTCGATTTTGGCTTTTTGCTGATATGATAATGGTGGAACAAGAAGAGGATATTGATTAGAAAACGCATTCCAGAGCTGCTTATTTTGAAAATATGCATTACTATCTTCTTGATGATGTGGGGAATGTTGGAAATATGATGCAGAGTGTTGTCCTTGATGGCAACCCACTGAATGAAGATGAAGACATGTGACAGTTGACATGTGTTGTCCTTGATGGCAATCCACCTGATGAAGTTATTCTTGACTTGATGGACTTGGTAAATGATGTAAATCTGATGTTTGTTGACAATATGATGCTGAGTGTTGTCCTTGAAAAGAAACCCACTTGATGAAGATGATGACAACTTACTTGATGAAGTTGTGCTTGAGAGATTATGTTCCTGATGAAGAAAATATGATGTTTCTACAGTGTGTACAAAAGGCAATGAAGAAAGGAATTCAGAATGTGCTCAAAATATGATGAAAAGAGTATGTCTCTTTGTATACGCGGATTGGCCTAGGAGAAGTCGCGTATGCACGCGGAAAATAACGTGCCAAGTCGCGTATGGGAAAAAGCGCTCAAAAGTGCAAAACCAAGGGTAACCACCATGGTATTGACCCATTGTATTGCAATGATCCGCCACTGGACCCTTCAAGCCCGTAGTTTTGGGCTCATGGTATTGTTTTGGCCCATGGTATTGAAATGGGCCCATGGTATTGGAAAAGGAAAACCTATATATGAGAAGAAATCTATTGTGCAAATGAGGGGTGTGGGTAAGATGTCTCGAGCTTGAATGAATACTTCAAGTAGATCTTGAAGAAAGGTTTGGGCACTTGAATGATAACTTGAATGTGGCGATGCACCAATGATGAAGAAGGGGACCTAGATCTGAATTGCTCTTGTATTTGCTAGATTCGATTATGGAAGGCTTAGTCCGTGATGGTGCTAGCCAGCGAACATCTGTCTGAAGTAAAGGGTTGAATCTGAGCTAAATGTCTGATCTGATGAAGTATGCTGCTCTGTAATGATTGAAGATCTATACGCTACTTCGCCGTGGAGGAAGCACGTATATACGCAGCTTCGCTGAAGAAAAAGCGTGTATGCGCCATAAAATATACACTGAGGTATACGCTGGTTTGTGTGGACGGAAGCGTGTATATATGCGACATCAGTAAAGGGAAAGCGCGTATGCAAACTAGGGTTTGCTAAAGCAAGGGGTATAAAATATCTGATCTGTTCTGCTGTGTTTCTGCTATCTGATCTGTGTTGACATGTATCTGTTGGTGACGTATGTTTGTGCTTAAAAGTATGGAAAGGGTCCAGTATGAAAATATGATGAAATGTGGCCTGCAAGTGGTGTTCTATTGAAGTTGGTTGGATCCAGCGTGAAAATCGATGAAACGTGGTCCAAGGTGGTCCTGAGGGTTGTAGCCTCTACTCGTGGGGTTGTAGCCCTTCCAGTGAGAACAGTGAGGCCGGGTAAACGAGCAAGGGGTCGTAGAGCTCCCTTCCGTGAGAAGCGGTAAACGAGTCGTGCTGGAGCTCCTTCCAGAGAGGCTGCAAACGAGCGCAGTGGGTGCCTGCGTGCTGGCCGTCAAGTCTCGCGCCAAAGACATATGTTGTAAGATGTTTTCTCTATAATAAAATATTGAAGGCCGAGCAACCTAGCCGGTGGTTTTCTCCCGACTTGGGTTTCCACCTAAAAATCCTGGTGTTCATGTGTGATGCTTTGTGTGATGATTTATTCTATTCTTACTGCACATGTTTACTGCTTATTGAATATCTGATGAATAAATGAAGGAATGATTTAAGTGAAGAATTTATGACATAAATAGATATCTTTGTATACGCGAGTTTTGTAAAGGGTATCCGCGTATATACGCAAGTCTGGTTCAGGAAAGTAGCGTATGCGTTTTAGAAGCTAGAAAAAGTGAAAGTTTTGAATATGCAGTAAATACTGATTCACCCCCCCCCCCCCCCCTCTCAGTATTTTTCCCAACAATTGGTATCAGAGCAGGTTCTTCTGCAGAAGCTTGATCACTTGAAGGAGATCCGAAGTCAAGAAGGAGTAATGTCTATAAAGCCACCTCTATTCAATGGAAGCAATCTGATATTCTGGAAGGTACGAACAAAAGCATATCTACAAAGTCTTGGTGCAGATGTATGGGCAATCGTGCAAGAAGGTTATCAATACCCAGCAAATATTCCTACTGATGCAGCTGAAAGAAAGAAGTATGAAATCAATGCCAAAGCGGTGAATGTCTTATTGGGAAGCATGTCTGAATCAGAATTTGCTAAAGTGATGCAGCTACATTCAGCAAAAGAAATATGGGACAAAATCATTCTAAGCTATGAAGGAGACACAAAGGTAAAAAGTGCAAAACTTCAAACTCTTAGAATTGAATATGAAAATTTGAAGATGCATAGTGATGAGAGTGTTTCCAGTTTCTTTCTTCGTCTGGATGATATTGTAAATCGAATGAGAAATTTAGGTGAAACCATAACTGATACTACTCTGGTGGAAAAGGTCTTAAGATCATTGACTTCAAAATTTGACTCTAAAGTTTCAGCTATTGAAGAAAGGCAAGATTTGCAAACTCTTACGATTGTTCAATTACATGGTACTCTGACTGCTTTTGAAATGAGACAAGGAGGCCCTTCTCAAGTAAGAGAAGCTGCTTTTAAGGCATCTACAAAAGGAAAGGAAAAGGAAGTTGTCAAAAAATCCAGCTATATATCCGATGAAGAAGAAGCGAATTTCGTGAGAAAGCTCCAACTAGGTACTGGAAGATTCAAAGGTAAGCTTCCCTTCAAATGTTTTGAATGTGGAAAAGTTGGTCATTATGCTGCTAAATGTCCTTATAGAGAAAAGCATGGTAAAGGGAAACAATTTGAGAAGAGAAAGAGTTATTATGAAAAAGAAGATGATGATGAAGTGTCCAGTGAAGATGAAGAAGATTCTGACCAAGATCTGAAAGTGCTCATGGCTAAGAAGCAAAAGAAGAAGGTTACTCGAGGAAAGGAGATACCTCCGAAATCATGTATAGCAAAAATTGAAGAAGATGAAACAGATTCTGACGAAGATCTACAAGCACTCATGGCAAAGAAGAAAAAGGAGAAGGCCACTTGTAATACTCTTCTTTGTGCAAACAATAGTAAAGATAGTGAAAATGAAGTTGCGGATCTAGAAGAAGCTCTCAAGATTAAAGAAAGAAGAACTACAAAGTTCATACAATAAGCAAGAAACTATCTATAAAGAGATGATCTCACAAATGAAAGATCAAATAGAAATGCTGAATGAGCAGGTGGACAAGTATCAAAGGTTTCATACTTATGCATCCAATCGAATTAAAGATCTAGAAGCAGATCTTGAAAAATCAAGCAAGAAGAATGAAGGACTTGAAGGTGCTATCATCTTTCTGCAAGCAGAGCTAGAAGCATCAAGTAAGGAGAATGAGGAACCTCTACAAGTGGATGAAAAGAAAGGCCTTGAAGTAGAAATCATCTCTCTGAGAGAAGATCTGGAAAAATCAAATAAGAAGAATGAAGAGATGCAACAAACATGTGAAGAAAACGAAAATTGGTTGAAAGAAGAGATTCTAAATCTGAAGGATCAAGTAGAAGATGGAAGAAGGAAAGAAGAAAGCATGACAAAGCAATGTCAAGCCTTGGAGGTTGAGGTAAACATTCTCAAAGGTAAATTGGAAGAAAAGGTAAAACTGTTGAGGTTTCATGATAGTACTAATATTCTGGACAATATTCTGAGTAATCAAAGGTCTCCTGCTATCAAACATGGTCTTGGTTTCCATGAAACTGTTAAAGAAGAATCTAGCTCACAAGGAAGTGCCAAAAATTCAGAAGATCTCAATGCAAAACCTGATGTGTTGAAAGAAACAAAAGATCAACCAACAATCATGAATTCTCAAAAGAATTCATTCAAGAACATTGAATGTTTTAAATGTCATAATTATGGGCATGTTGCAGCAAATTGCAGGAGCAGATCATTTCAGCCACAAACAAACAAGTTCTACTCAGAAAGGTACTCTAGCTTCTTCAGGGGATATTGTTTTTCATGTAACAAGTATGGACATAAAGCAGTTGATTGTGAAAGGAGGAAGAATAGAAATACTCATTATGATTCTTATGTTTATTTCTCTGGCCACATGAGATGTTATGCTTTTAATAAGTATGGACATGTAGAAAAAGAATGCAGGATGAACAGATCTGGGAAAGTGGACAATTTTCAGCACACTGTTGGAAAGCTCAAGCAAATTTGGAAAAAGAAGGAGGACCGATCAGAAACGTAGGGAATTCAGACCCTACTGCAGTCATCCGCTTCTGGAAGCTTACTTCTCTGATTGACTGCAGAAATGATGTGGGATACATTAGGAGATTTAGTAATGTATCGTCACAGGGGGAGCAATGCATGATGACTCTCATGGTTGATTTGATTATTCTGGTTAGATGTATTTCTGACAGTGTATCTGGTGTGAAGAAAAGACAGGAACAGAAGGTAAATTTGCAGAAGGAGATGAAGGTGTAAAATTTTCTATATTACACTTTCCATACGCGAGTTATATTCACAAAAGTCGTGTATACACGCGAGTTTCAGCAGACACAGTCGCGTATGCATTGATGATAAAAGAATTTATCTGATAACTGAAGATCTGGAGCAGAGGTCCAGGGGGAGCATCAGTCTGACTGCTGATGATTGCACTGTTAGCATTATTCTGGTTATACTCATAATAATGAAATGATACATGGGTTCTTGTGTTGAACATTATGGATGAAGCCTGGTTGCTTTATGATGAAGAGCACTCGTTGTTGAGATGAAAGTCTTATAATTCAGAGATGAGGACAGATCATGCAGAGATTGTTGCTGATGACGTGTTGTTGAAAGGTGCTTCAGATTGCAAGCTAAGGAAGAGCATTGGTTTAGGGGGAGCAGCAGGTTGAATACTAATGATTGTATTGTTGGCAATATGACTGCTTGTTCTTTGGTTTTTGTGATACTCATGCTCAAATGATGATGTCTTGGTACATGATTTATTATGATGAGTTTTTGAGCCCTAGTTGCTGATAAGTATCCTTTGTACTCACACATGGATGAGTTGGATGTCATTTGATTCAGAAATAAATCATGCAGAGTGTGTTACTCTGGTTGAGAGATCTTTTGCCTACATATGTTACTTCATGTTAAATCTTGAAGATCATGGTGATGTTGGACCACATGGATGATTGCTTGACACCTATGTGAAGATCTTGTTCTGATATGAGAATCTCTCTTGGAAAGATTGTATTGATGCTGCAAAGAATCTGAAGGCTTGGTTACTATTGTACTGATGCCACAACCGTTGGATGACGCTTGAAGACACAACTACATCGTTCTATCTATCTGTAGTACAGGGAAGCATTCAAATGTCTCAGAAAGAAGCTGAACTCTGTCTTTGCCTCACAGAAAATCAGATCTGGTTGAAATTTAGAAGATGGTGTGGGATACGCGGGTTTCCTGAAACACAGTCGCGTATACACGTGAGTTCATGCACAGAAAACCGCGTATGACTGATTGCTGACAATTTTGGTTGGTTCAGCTCTCTTCAGCACAGCTACAGTGCTGTTTGGTATCTCTGGTGGTGTTCCAGTTCTCATAAATCTGTTTCTAATGTTTTGATGAAGATGCCTTGATGATTTGTTGGTGAAAATGTTCAGGATGCACAAACTAAGGGGGAGCCTTAGTCACATGAAAAGGATGCATGGATGCACAGATTCAGGGGGAGCATTAGCGTTGCTGAGTATAATGCATTGTTGGCATTATGATGGTTCTGTTATATGATCTCTCTTGAGGTCTTCTTGGTATTGGTCATGAAAAGTCATATTTGTATTTTTGATGAAAAGGTCATGTTGAGACCCTTGATGTAAAATCTGTAATATCCAGTCATGTATGAGCTTGTCAAATTTGTAAACCCACTTGGTTGGGTAGCTGAGTCAATTTTTGTAAACCCACTTGGTTGGGTAGCTGAATTGAAATGTGTAAACCCACTTGGTTGGGTACTTGAGTCTCATATGTAAATCCACTTGGTTGGATATTTGATGTAAGTATGAGTCTTTGGTGATAGGAAGAGTCATGTACCTTATTGAAAATTATGTTTGAAGTTTCAGCATGAACTCAGGGGGAGCTTGGCCACTTCAGCACATATCAGATCTGCAGAATGTTTCTTCCACATGAGGAGGAGAGTGTTGGTTTTTGATCCGCCCTTTCCCCTTGATGTAAAAGGGGGAGAGTGACATGGTGTTTGAATGAAGAGAAGATAATGATGTCACATATTTGGGAGAGTGACATGGTACCTATCTGTTGTGGTAACCAAACACCATCGTGGTTGCCATCAAGTCCAAAGGGGGAGATTGTTGGAAATATGATGCAGAGTGTTGTCCTTGATGGCAACCCACTGAATGAAGATGAAGACATGTGACAATTGACATGTGTTTTCCTTGATGGCAATCCACCTGATGAAGTTATTCTTGACTTGATGGACTTGGTAAATGATGTAAATCTGATGTTTGTTGACAATATGATGCTGAGTGTTGTCCTTGAAAAGCAACCCACTTGATGAAGATGATGACAACTTACTTGATGAAGTTGTGCTTGAGAGATTATGTTCCTGATGAAGAAAATATGATGTTTCTACAGTGTGTACAGAAGGCAATGAAGAAAGGAATTCAGAATGTGCTCAAAATATGATGAAAAGAGTATGTCTCTTTGTATACGCGGATTGGCCTAGGAGAAGTCGCGTATGCACGCGGAAAATAACGTGCCAAGTCGCGTATGGGCAAAAGCGCTCAAAAAGTGCAAAACCAAGGGTAACCACCATGGTATTGACCCATTGTATTGGGTAATGATCCGCCTAATTGACCCCGTCCAGGTAGTTTTGGGCTCATGGTACTGTTTTGGCCCATGGTATTGAAAAAGGGGCTCATGGTATTGAAAAAGGAAAACCTATATAAGGAGAAGAAATTCATTGTGCAAATCATGTGTGTGGGTGCAAGAGGTCTGAGCTTGAATGAATACTTCTCTCTGAAGTATATCTGAATGGAAAGGGTTACACTTGAATGATAAATCTAAATGTATGATGCACCAATGATGAAGAAGGGGATCTAGATCTGAATTGCTCTTGTATTTGCTAGATCTGATTATGGAAGGCTTAGATCTGTGATGAGGCGAGCTTCTAGGCGAACATCTGTCTGAAGTAAAAGGGTAAATCTGAACTGAAGATCTGATCTGATGAAGTCTGCTGCTCTGTAATGATTGAAAATCTATACGCTACTTCGCCGCGGAGGAAGCGCGTATATACGCGGCTTCTCTGAAGTAAAAGCGCGTATGCGCAATAAAATATACACTGAGGTATACGCTGGTTTGTGTGGATTGAAGCGTGTATATACGCGACATCAGTGAAGTAAAAGCGCGTATGCAAACTAGGGTTTGCTAAAGCAAGGGGTATGAAATATCTCGTCACATTCTCGATTCGTTTACGCTATACGATCTCTGTGACTCTTATGTTTTTGGTGATGTATGTTTGTGCTTAAGGGTCCAGTCTGGAAATATGATGAAATGTGGCCTGCAAGTGTTGTTCGATTGAAGTGGTTGGATCCGGTGTGAAAATTGATGAAACGTGGTCCAAGGTGGTCTTGGAGGTGGTAGCCTTCGATCGGGGGATTGTAGCTCCCTTCAGTGAGGCGGTAAGCGAGAGCGAGGGTCGTGGCTCCCTTCCCGGGAGGAGAAGGCCCGGTAAACGAGTCGAGGGGTTGGAGCTCCCTTCCGGGGAGAGGGCGGTAAACGAGCGCGAGGTGGGTGCTGCATGTTGGTCAGAGTACAACGCCAACTACATATGTTGTCAGATGTTTTCTCTATAATAAAATATTGAAGGGTGAGCAAGCTGAAGCGGTGGTTTTCTCCCGACTTGGGTTTCCACCTAAAAATCCTGGTGTTCATGTGTGATGCTTTGTGTGATGATTTATTCTGTTCTTACTGCACATTTTTACTGCTTATTGAATATCTGATGAATAAATGAAGGAATGATTTAAGTGAAGAATTAATGAGATAAATAGATATCTTTGTATACGCGAGTTTTGTAAAGGGTATCCGCGTATATACGCAAGTCTGGTTCAGGAAAGTAGCGTATGCGTTTTAGAAGAAAGAAAAAGTGAAAGTTTTGAATATGTAGTAAATACTGATTCACCCCTCCCCCCCCTCTCAGTATTTTTCCCAACAGGGAATTGGTTTTTTCCTGATGCTCTTCTGAGTTCCCTGAATCTGCAGAATTGTTTTGTTGATTTTGTTCCATGTTAGGAAATATTGGGGATTGTGTCTGACTTAACATATATACTTTATCATTTAGCTTATTGAAGAGTTATGCCATCATGTTCATTTCTTCACTATGCTCTGTCATCTCTTATGTGGTCTCATGATGATTTAGCCACATTTGTCTTTCTATTCGATTTGTCCTGTCATGAACCTTTTTGATGTCGTCGAAGTGTCCTGCAACTGTAACTTCAACATCGACTAATCTTTTTCTAAATTCTTCGGAATTATTATTGATTTGTTTCTCGAGATCCGCCAATTTCTTTTGGAATTCGGCCATCGACATCGATGAAGACATTGAACATGTATGAGGTGGGGAATATTTTTCTGCCAGTTTTTCCATTTTTTTAAAAATTAATTAATTAATTAATATTTAATTAATTAATTGAATTAATTTTTTTTTGAAATAATAATAATAATAATAATAATAATAATAATTATTATTATTATTATTATTATTATTATTATTATTATTATATATCTGTGTGTGTGTGTGTGTGCGTGTGTGTGTGTAACACCATCCAAAGGGAAGTGGACCCCAATGGATAAGTAAATTGTGGATGTAATTAAATATTTAATTGTGAAAAATAAATAAAATAATTCTGTGCAAACTGACCAAATGAGAATTATGAGATCACTTGCCAAATCCATGAGGATGGAAAGAGGCAAATACTTTCCCCAAAAATATTTCAAAAATCCTTGAAAGAAATTATTTCCAAATTATATTTTTGAGGAAAAATCTAGTTTTCCCCAATGAGGTGGAGAGTAGTTGGGAAGAGGTAAAAAGCTGAGAAAAGTAGAAAGCAGCTTTAAAAATCCCTAAATAATGGAAGCCTAGGAAAACAGGAAGAAAAGCATCCTGATATTCTGGACGCAGAATTAGAAACAGGCTTTGGGGAGCAAAAGCTTAAATAAGCTATTCCTGAACATATTAGAGGTTGGTTTGTTCTGGAGGTGATCTCAGCTCAGTGGTGAGTTTTGGAGATAGAGGGACTCTAAGGTTGGGAGGATTGGTCAATTGTAGAAGTGGTATGCTTGTAGTGTTAATGAATAAAAGAATTGCTTACAATATTTTATTTCTTATGTTCCATACATTTACACAATTACTAGTAGAAGTTAATCATATCAGTTCTGCATAGTTGTAGGAACCAGAAATTATGAAGAAAATCAGCCAGAAACTCTAAACCAGAGACTGGTTAGATCTGGAGATTTATCCTACCTCATAATTTATAATTATGTAACTTTAATCTATTTCTGTTAAAAATAGAATTTAATCAGTAACCATTATAAGAACTCAAAAAAAATGTGTAGGAGGAATTAAGTACATGCAGTGCAGATCTATAGATTGATTGAATTAACTAAGTGAACTACGGACCTGTAGCTTTCCAAATTAACATTGCATGTCTATCTATAAATTACCCTCTATAATAAGAACAGAGTGGAGGAGTATAGGTGTTAGTGCTATGTATATATATTTAAATAGCCAAGAACCAGAGCTAAACATGTTTACTAATCCTGCAAACAATTTTGGTCTGAGAATTATATATATAAAACTGGTGTATGACTCACATCCTTCACAAAGAAAGGGTCCAAACTGAATAATTACTGGAAATTATAAACTGTGCATGTGAATTTATACGAAATGCATGCAGACTATACAAGTTGTGAAAGATAAAAAATAATTTCCCCATCATATCTATGTAATATGCTAGTTAAGAGTGTAGTTTAAACACTAGATATAATGAAACTATTATACTAAGAAAAATTATAAGTATATACTTGCATAAACCATTATCAGTGACATAAGTGACTATTACAAGGGAACCCCAAACTAAGGAGTATAAAGAAATTCCACTGTTGGAATCATATAATACACCTGAAAGTATAGACTCTGTGGAAATTATAATTTCTCATTCACTGAAAGATTGCGTACTTGAAAACTCTTGCAACAAAGAGACTTATATTCATTTATGCTATTATAATGAGGAGGAACAGAAAGGAAAAATAAGACTAGTGAACTTATTAATTCCTTCAACCAAATTTAGGAAGGCCATTACTGAAACGAAAAATATTTAACATGAGTATTAACATGAAAATAATAGTCTGGAAACTATTAGAAAATATTATTGATCTATCAATAATAACAGAGATGAAGGGTACATATTTATATATATATCAAATTTTGAGGCCCCTTGCGGAATCCGGCTATCATGGTTTCATAGTAACATTACAGAATTTAATTATTCGGGGAATTTCATCACCCGAATTAAAAATTTGTTAACAATCCCAATCTCTAGCATATGTTATTACTACAGTAGAAACTTTTTTTACGACAATAAAAACTTGAATTGTCTGAAAAAAATTTGTATAATAACAACGAGAGAGCTTGGTCACACTCGGACTAAGGACGCGTTGATACCAACCTGAAATTCCAGGATTTAATGACGTCAAGTCGAGTGAATTACAAATCCACCAAATATCACTGAAGAAAATCCTCGATGAGATTCGAACCTACCTGCAATAAAATGAGGGCAACGTGAGAAATCGTTACAATAAGACGATATGAGGATACTTAGAACATAGTATGTGTGAATTGAGCATAAAAACAAGGGTTACCTTAGGATTGGAAGACTTTGTCACCAAATACGACCTGCAGAAAGAATAGATGGGTATTGTAAAAACATTCATCAAAACGAAAATAAAACATAGGATAAATTATGTTACAATGAATCGATGACTTACCTGAGGTAGTGATTGCTCGCTTCGAGCCAGGGCAACTTGGTGAATGAAATGACCACGGTCACTGAAGACATGAGAAGAATAATTTCCTACCCATCCAAGATTTAATATTAGTGTAGAGATTTAATAAGGAAGAATAGAACAAAGACCAAAGCCGAGATAGCAGAACGATAATTCACAAGAGATTGAATTATAGATGACAGAAGTGGTTTTATAAATAAAATGATAGGGTAAATAAAACAAAAAAAAATTCAAACGTAGTCATACTAGTAAGGAGAATGCCAAAAATTTCATACCTGAAGGAATATGAACCGAAGGAATGGTTACGCTCAGAAGCCGGGAAGAGCTTGACGTCTCATTTCCTCGGATGAGCAGAGTATAGCCACCAAGAGTCGGTCGAGAAAAATGGAGAGCAAAAGAACAATCCATGTGACAAATCCAAAATTAATACAATTCCTTAAACCAAAACGAGCGAAAACCCTATCAGATCTGAATTCATCTCCACCATCTAGGTGTCAACAAATCAATGGGATGCACGCAGATCAATTGGGGAAAAATAGAATTCCATTGCAGAGTCATTCAAACCATAAAGGAAAATCTACTGAAATCGATTACACGGTACTCCCAATCATATCACAGTATCGACGTTATTAATGAGCGAATATATGTTGCAAACATAAAAATGTAAATGCACAAAACCCTTGCATGTAGACGAGATCAACACAGGCCGAAGGAGCATAAATCAAACTTTAAATCCACTGAATGCCATAAACCCTAGTCGACGTGGGAAACTTGACGAGTTATTTAGTACTAATCATATTCACTCAAACTTGCCAACGTAGAAAATAAGTACGACGAATTAAATTTCACCTATCCCCGCAGAAACTTTGCCATAGTGGAAAGTACGAGAGATATCCATGGTGACATAGGTATGATAATCATACCATTAAACCATGGCCGCAAGGCTTGTCTGAACTCATAGGGTCGATAAATGAGAAACGATATAAATCGAATTAAATCATTCAGAACTTTGAATTATAAGGGTTCAAGCCGTAGTTTCAGAACCGTGGGAAATGGTACGAGGAAATAAAAACCAATGCATAACCTATTTACTATGCCACCATAAGAATATGACAACGAAATCCAAAGCATATAGGTGGTGAACTCTATAAAGGAGTGTGGATAAAAGTTGAGTGCAGAGATAGAAGGCTCTATGGCCAAAGGTCATCATAGCAATTATGTGTGTATAAACCATAGGTATATGTTCTATGGAAAAGGATAAATATATAAACCATAGGTGTGTGAAGTATATATATTGATATATATATATGTACAATATAAGCCACCAAAAATCTTATGGAAGAAAAAAAAAAAAAAAACTAGAATAGTTAGCCAAATATACACGTGTGGAAACAGAATAGGAAAAATTTGTTCAATATAATTTCATAATTATTGAAATTCGATGGTATATCTGAATGGCGGTGGCCATTAAGAGAACAAAATTATACTATCCAAAGAAAAAAAAAAAAAAAATTAGAGTGGGAAAGAAGAGACGTTACAAATGGTATCAGAGCCCATGTTACATAAAATGGGTTGTTGTTATTGTGCTCACTGTATAAATTATTTATTGTGGAAAAAAAAAATTATTACTGATCTGTGTTGTTTAGTGTACAGTGGTGCTGAACCAGAAAAGTTGAATGGTAGAAGGTGAGGAAATTTATGTTGATCTGTGTGATGACGATAATACACCAGATCACAACACTCCAGTGATGGCTATGTTGCACAGTTTGCAATGAGAGATGGCTAAGCTAAGAAGCCAGAATGACAGATTGTCATTAGCCAGTGAGGAGCAGGAAAAGGTCATCAGAGAATTAACTTCTCGGAACAGCCAAGAACGTGAAGGTTCCGGAAAGAGGAAGAAGGGCAAGTTCTCTGATGAATCTGAGGAAGATGATGTTACTAGGCGTCAATATAAGCAGAAAAAGGAATTACAGGGGGAATTCCGAAAGATCAAACCTCCCTCCTATGATGGGGAGAAGGAGGAAGATGTTGAAGCCTGGTTGTTGAGCATGATTAAATATTTCCAAGTCTATGAATATGAAAGGAATCTGAAAGCCAGATTAGCTATCTACCAGCTACAAGGTAAGGCTACCTTGCGGTGGGAGGAGACGAAAATGGTTCATGCCATTGATGAAAAGACAGTTACTTGGGAATATTTCCAAGTCAAGTTTAAAAACTGCTATTTGAACGAATGTTATTATGATGATAAAGCAAAGGAATTGCATGAACTTAGACTGGGACAAATTAGTATTGATGAGTTTGTCACCAAGTTTACAAATCTATTGAGATATGTCCCTTACATTAGGGAAGAGAAGGCCAAGGTACAAAGGTTTTTGAACTGTTTGCCTGTTGTGTACAAAGAGAACATCGAGTTTGATAACCCAAAAACTATGGACAAAGTAGTGAGAAAAGCTAGATTATGCTACCAACAGTTTAAAGGAAAGGGTGACCATGGAAAAGGCTGGATAAACAAAGGTGAAATCAAAGGAAAGAAACAAAAACCAGCGTACTTAAATAATTTTGGTAGGGATCATCAGAGGAAAAAGTTTAATAAACCAAAAGAAAGCCAAACAACTCAGTCTCAAGTTGGTTCCAAGCAACTATATGAAGGAAATAAGAAGGAAGGCACAGTTAAAATGAGGGAACCTTTGAAATTCCGGGGATGTGGAGAACCACACCTATTGAGGGATTATCCCCACCGAAACATTTAGATGATTATGCGAGATCGAGAAGCTACCACAGTAAATGATATAGCAAGAAATATACCCACTATCAGTGCAGCCTTGGAAAATTGACAAGTAGAACACCAAGCTACCATGGTTGAAATGGAAGGTAAGATTGTTTACCAATCCGTTACTGTTTTAATTGATCTAGGTGCTTCTTTGAGTTACATTAGTCAACAAGTGGTAGAAAAATGCAATCTCAAGACTGAAAAATTTCAGCAGTATTGGTTGGTACAGTTAGCCACTGGTACCAAGAGGAAGGTAACACATAACCTACCTCAAACAACAATTAAATTAAATGATTTCCATATAGAAGTGAATTTAAATATTCTGCCCCTAGGCTTATATGACTTGCTGATAGGAATGGACTGGCTGGAAAAGAGAAAGGAAATGATGAATTTTTGGGATAAAACTCTGCATTGCATAGATGAAGAAGGGAACCCTTTTATTCTCAAAGGAAAACCAAAACCCATCTTTGTAAGACAAATATCAGCACTGCAATTAAAAAGAATAGCTAGGAAAGGATATCAAGTATATGCAGTACATGTTGAAGAATTAGAACAGAAACCGGGAGAAAACCTGTTATATACCTTGCCAGTAGTGAGAAAATTTAAGGACGTTTTTCCAGATGAGATTCCTCTTCTTTCCCCCAAAAGAGAGATTGAATTTTCAATCGATTTGGTGCCAGGGGCAACACCTGTTTCCCGAGCCCCTTATCGAATGAGTCCCCCTGAACTCATGGAACTGAAAATGCAATTGCAAGAATTGATGCATAAGGGCTATATCAGACCGAGTGTGTCTCCTTGGGGAGCACCAATGTTGTTCGTGAAAAAGAAGGATGGAACCTTTAGAATGTGCATTGACTATCGTCAACTGAATAAGTTAACAATTAAAAACAGATACCCTTTGCCTCGAATTGATGATATTTTTGATCAAGTGAGAGGAGCTTCAGTATTTTCTATGATTGACTTAAGGACTGGTTATCATCAACTCAAAATTAAGGAGGAAGACATTAGCAAAAAAGCTTTTCGAACCAGGTATGGTCACTACGAATTTGTAGTCCTACCTTTCTGTTTGACAAATGCCCCTGCCACATTTATGTGCTTAATGAATAGTGTCTTAAACAAATACTTGGATAAATTCATACTAGTGTTCATAGACGATATTTTAGTTTATTCAAAAAGTGAGGAGGAGCACAAAGAGCACTTGATGATAATGTTGCAAACGTTGAAAGAAAACCAGTTATATGCCAAATTCAGTAAATGTGAATTCTATAAGGACAAGATCCAATACTTGGGTCATATTATTTCTAAATAAGGGTTTGTTGTTGACCCTGAAAAGATAAAGGCTATTAGAGAATGGTTGGTACAAATGATGTTTCAGCCGTGAGATCGTTTATGGGGATTGTAGGTTATTATCGCAGACTTGTTGAAAGATTTTCTGCCATAGCATATCCCATAACCTCATTACAAAGAAAGGGTGTCAAATTTGAGTGGACTAAAAAATGCCAAAAAAATTTTGAACAATTAAAATTAAAACTCACTACAACACCTATACTGAAAATTGCAGATCATGATAAGGAATTTTTTGTATGTACAGATGCCTGTAGAGAGGGGTTGGGAGGAGTCCTGTTGCAGGAAAATTTAGTTATTGCATATGAGTCTAGGAAAATGAAGACACATGAACATAACTATAGTGCATATTATTTGGAATTGGCTGCTGTTATTCATGCCTTGAAGATGTGGCGACACTATCTTGTTGGAAAAAAATTTACATTGATGACTGATCACATTAGTCTTAAATATTTCTTTTCCCAAACTGATTTGAATGCTTGACAAGCCAGGTGGCTGTCCTTCTGAGTGAATTTGATATGGACATAAAACATATCAGAAGGAAATAAAATAAAATTGCTGATGCCTTGAGAATAAACTCTTTTCGAAACATAAACCGTATTGGAAGTAGTGCAAATTTTGATCTAGAAGAGCTAGTGAAAAAGGTAGCCGACCGAGATCCAAATTATGAGAATCTACATGTGAAAATACTAAAGAAGGAGATGGCTGACTACACTCAAAACCAACAAGGGCTGATCTGCTACAAAAATAGATTGTATGTCCCCAATGTGGAAACTTTGAAAAAAGAAATCATAGATGAATATCACAAAAAGCCGTATGCAGGGCATCCTGGATATCAAAAAATGTTAACAGCTTTGAAAAAGAATTTGTTTTAGCCAGGAATGAAAAGAGATGTAGCAGAATATTTAGCTAGGTGCATGGAGTGTCAACTAGTTAAAGTTGATTGAAGAATGGAAATGGGACACAGTTTCTATAGATTTCATAACAGGGCTACCCAAAACCAAATACAAACATGACTCAGTGATGGTGGTAGTAGACACTCTAACAAAAGCTAAACACTTCCTACCTGTGAATTCTAATTTTGGGACAGCCCAAGTAGCAGATGTATTCTTGAGAGAAGTAGTAAGGCTCCATGGGGTCCCAAAGATGATTGTGTCGGACAGGGATGCCAAGTTCACGGCAGCCTTTTGGAAAGGGTTATTTGAAGGCATGGGCACTAAGCTGAATTTTAGCACTGCCTATCACCCTCAGACAGATGGTCAGACAGAGAGAAATAATCAGATTTTGGAGGATATGTTGAGAATGTATGTGATGGATAGGCCATCAAAATGGGAAGACTACTTGCACTTTGATGAATTTGCTTATAATAACAACTATCAATCCTCCATTAGAATGAGTCCGTTTGAGGCACTCTATGGAAGGAAATGTCGTACTCCTTTGAGCTGGAGCCAACCTGAGGATAAGCTAATGTTGGGAACAGATGCTTTACAAGAGATGGAAATAATTGTTAAACAAATACAAAGAAACATCAAGACTGCACAAGATCGATAGAAAAACTATGCTGATAAGAAGAGGGTACATCAAGAATTCAAAGTGGGAGAGCATGTGTATTTGCGTATTAAACCCAAAAAGAGCACAATTTATGCTAGAAGTTGTGCAAAATTGGCTCCTAGATATTGTGGGCCTTTGGGGGTGTTAGAAATGGTGGGACCAGTGGCTTATAAGCTAGCCTTACCGCCCCATGTTAAAGTTCATGATGTGTTTCATGTTTCCTTATTAAAAAGATATGTACATGATGCTTCTCACATTATTGATTGGAATGTGATACAGGTGGAACCAGAAGGGGAGTTCCTTTGAGAGCCGCTTCAAATATTGGAGCGGGAAGAAATTGAATTTAGGAATCGAACGGTAGCAAGAGTAAAGGTGCAGTGGAAGCACTTTACTGTTGAAGAAGCTACCTGGGAAAGAGAAGCTGAAATGATGGAAAAATATCCATTTCTGTTTGTAAAATGAACTCTAGTAGCTAGATATCAACACCGAGGATGGTGTTTGCTTTCAGAGGGGGAGTATGTAACACCCCTAGTTTTATGTTTCTTTCAAAATTAGACATTTGAAATTTAATCCAAAGGGGAGTGGACCCCAATGGATAAGTAAATTGTGGATGTAATTAAATATTTAATTGTGAAAAATAAATAAAATAATTCTGTGCATATTGACCAAATGAGAATTATGAGATCACTTGCTAAATCCACGAGGATGGAGAAAGGCAAATACTTTCCCCAAAAATATTTCAAAAATCCTTGAAAGAAATTATTTCCAAATTAGATTTTTGAGGAAAAATCTAGTTTTCGCCAATGAGGTGGAGAGTAGTTGGGAAGAGGTAAAAAGCTGAGAAAAGCAGAAAGCGGCTTTAAAAATCCCTAAATAAGGGAAGCCTAGGCAAACAAGAAGAAAAGCATCCTGATATTCTGGACGCAGAATTAGAAACAGGCTTTGGGGAGAAAAAGCTTAAATAAGCTATTCCTGAATAGATTAGAGGTTGGTCTATTCTGGAGGTGATCTCAGCTCGGGGGTGAGTTCTGGAGATAGAGGGACTCTAAGGTTGGGAGGATTGGTAAATTGTAGAAGTTGTATGCTTGTAGTGTTAATGAATAAATGAATTGCTTACAATATTTTATTTCTTGTGTTCCATACATTTACAAAATTACTAGAAGAAGTTAATCCTCTCAGTTCTGCATAGTTGTAGGAACCAGAAATTATGAGGAAAATCAGCCAGAAACTCTAAACCAGAGACTAGTTAGATCTGGAGATTTATCCTACCTCATAATTTATAATTATGTAACTTTAATCTGTTTCTGTTAAAAATAGAATTTAATCAGTAACCACTATAAGAACTCAAAAAAAATGTGTAGGAGGAATTAAGTACATGCAGTGTAGATCTATAGATTGATTGAATTAACTAAGTGAAGTACGGACCTGTAGCTTTCCAAATTAACATTGCATGTCTATCTATAAATTACCCTCTATAATAAGGACAGAGTGGAGGAGTATAGGTGTTAGTGCTATGTATATATATTTAAATAGCAAAGAACCAGATCTAAACATGTTTACTAATCCTGCAAACAATTTTGGTCTGAGAATTATATATATATATAATTGGTCTATGACCCACATCCTTCACAAAGAAAGGGTCCAAACTAAATAATTAATAGAAATTATAAACTGTGCATGTGAATTTCTACGAAATGCATGCAGACTATAGAAGCTATGAGAGATAACAAATAATTTCCCCATTAGATCTATATAATATGCCAGTTAAGAGTGTAGTTTAAACACTAGATATACTGAAACTGTTATACTAAGAAAAATTATAAGTATATAGTTGCATAAACCATTATGATTGACATAAGTGACTATTACAAGGGAACCCCAAACTAAGGAGTATAAAGAGAGTCCACTGTTGGAATCATATAATACACCTGAAAGTGTAGACTCTGTGGAAATTGTAATTTCTCATTCACTGAAAGATTGCAGACTTGAAAACTCTTGCAACAGAGAGACTTATATTCATTTATGCTATTATAATGAGGAGGAACAGAAAGGAAAAATAATACTAGTGAATTTATTAATTCCGTCAACGAAATTTAGGAAGGCCATTGTTAAACACCATGTTGAACACATACATGGTGTATGAGAAGGATGAACCCACACAGAAAAGAGGCTCAACACAATGAAAGATAAGCGTGAGGCTTTGATATTTTTTCCATTATACATGATGTACATTTATAGTACAATGGTGTGACTCTTGGTTTCATATTCCAAGGTCACTTGGACTCCATTGTGACTTTTCGCATTCCACACCTACCCATGTAGGATTAGGTGTTCCAACATCCCCCCTTAATCCGAAGGGGTATGTGTGAGTCCAAGAAAAGAGTTGTAATACAAATCTACAAAGTATACATGGCAGCACTTGGGCTGAATCAACTCTCTAAAATGTTGGAAAAAAGAGGTGGTTTTAGGATGACCACAAACACTGGAACGCAAAACTTGTTGCAGTTCCCGGAACTCTTCCAAAACTGGCAAGAAGCTGAAAGCTTCTGCTAGAGGAATTTTCCCTCATAAAAAAGGGAGAACTTCAACCTAAAAGAAGGGAGGTCTACTAAGTATGATGTTTTTAGGATTACCAACAACTCTGGAATGCTTTGAAGCATTTCCTGGAACTCAACCAAAGCTGGCAAGAAGCTGAAGGCTGCTAAGATGAAGGCTTCTGGTAGAGGAAGTGTTCCTCATATATCAAAGGGAGACCTTCGACCTAAAAGAAGGGAGGTCTACTACCTGTGGTGGTTTTAGGTTGTCCACCAACCAAAGATGATGGTTTAAGGTTGTCCATCAACCAAAGGCATGCTCATGGGCATCCATGTCTCTGGCTACATCTTTGAATATGGAATGACGAATTGTGGCTCAGGCTCGCTTGAACTGTTGTGTCTCTGGCTACAACTCTGAACATGGAATGAGAGATTGTGGCTCAGGCTCGCTTGATCTGATGTCGAAGCTTGTACATGACCACCATTTTTCCCCCTGTCAGGGACAAGGTGAGATTATGGTGAAAACTCAACTGCAAGTTTGCTCAATATTCGTGAACAAGTTCTAACATGTGTCTTAAACATCTTCTTGGCTGCTGATGCCCATTGCTAAGAAGCGATCCATCCAAGATGAATCTTGGTTCTTGCAGGAGGCTTGTTTTTGAAGCATCTGTCTGAAGAATGAGTGTGCCGACCACAGTGCTTGCATGGATGAAGATCAAAACAATGATCTTTCATATGGCCAACTCGATCACAGTGTTGGCATTTTATGATCTGATGTTGTTGTGGAACAAGATCTGGAACAGCTGCAGGTGAACTGTCATACAAAAATCCGGCACTCTGAAATATGATGGGCTTGGTGTAGTCTGGAATATGAAAGGACACATCCTTGTCATATCCAAGACCAGTAAAGTGCTTGTTGTGGACAAGCTCTTCCCAAGGTCTAATGATGGGCTTGAGAAGTGCAGGTTGAACTGCAACATCTTCATGAAAATCTGTTCTTGTGCAAGGAACTGAATGGGAATCAACTGCAACTTTATCTTCTTTCTTTTGATGGGAGTCCTTCTCAATCTTTTGAACAGAAACAAGTTCAGAATGATGACTCTTTTGCTAAATTTCGTCTTGCTGAAGCTGAGATTCTAACTGCAAAAACTCAATCTTTTCTTGTGCATCTAGCAAACAACTTTGAATGTTACAAAGAGCATTCTTGCTCATTTTTATCATGTCATAAACATTGGAATGAATGAGGTTATTCAACAACACTAATGCCTCATTGATTTTATCCATTTCAACAACTTAGGCTAAAAAATGAAAAGGTGTCAGTTTCAATCGAAACTACACCCGTTTACAATGTGATTCAACAAATACAAAGGACTCTAAAGAATTCTCAAATTACAAAATCTTATCCTCAAATGATGGAGGGCAATCAAAAATTCAACAACTCAAATTTATACTTCAAGTCTTGATTGCAACTATGAATGAAGAAGCAATATCAATACAATGTCAATATAATATTTCTGCAAAATATGTGCAGCTGAAACAGTAGTGCAAGGGGCCTTTAAAGCAATTGAAATTTCCTTCAAAGAGCTGTTTTGCAATGATGGAAAACTTGTCTTCAAATGTCAATTTCTTCAGAAAATCACCCTCTTATATATGCCACAAATCATAAAATGTCAAATCTGCAATTTTCTCTATATATTCAGTCCAACTGCTCACATGTCATTTTCTTCATTTCTGCTGCTCATTTCTCTCTTTTCTCTCTCTATGTTGTTTTTTTTTTTTTATAATTAATTAAAAAATAAATTAATTGGGATTAATTAAAAAATGGGAAAGAAAGATTGTAGTAAAAATGGAGGAAGGGGATTAATTAAAAGGGAGGGAATTTAAAAGGGGAGGGATTGTCATAATGGAAAGGGATTTTAATAAATTAAAAAATTGAATTAATTTAAAATGGGTGGGTAATTTATTTAAAGGGAGAATTATTATATGAAATGGGAGGGAATTAAAAATTGGGGAAATATTAAAATGGGATGGGATAATGGGTGAGCGGGGCTATTAAAAAATTTACTAATGAATTTAAAAAGGAGGGGGGGTATTAATGGATGAGGGGTATTATATGAGAGGCGATATTATATATGAGGAGGGGTGGGTTAATGAGGGCGTAGGGTCGATGTGAGTAAGCCGTAGAGTGAATAGCGTTGAGCGGTATGGGAATGTGGGAGAGTGGCGTGGGAGGCGTATATGGAGTAGGCGGGAGTGGTAGGCGTAGATGAGTGGGAGGCGTAGATTGATTAGGGAGTTGGGGGCGTTAAAAAAATTTGAGGGCGGGCCGCATGAAAGTTGCAGGCCGGTGGGAGGAGGGTAGGCGTAGAGCTGTGTAGGGGCAGGGCGTTGAAGGGCGTGAAGGGGTGCACTGTGAGAGGAATGGTAAGGGAGAGCACAGGCAGTGAGGGGGTATGGTAAGTGCTGAGTGTTAAGCATGGAGTGTAATAAAAATGTTGTAAGGGGAGCGTGCAAGGGATAGTGCGGGTTGATGCAGAGAGGAGGGCCGAAGGTTCAGAATTTTTAATTTTTAATTTTTAATTTTAATTTTAATTTATTTTTATTTTTATTTTTATTTTTATTTTTTTATTTCTTAAAACAACAGAGAGCAGGAGTAGAAATTTTTCTTCTTGTAGGAATTTTACAAATGTACAACAGTTTGTAATTTTTCAGCAGAATAACTTTCAGAAATTGCAGAGAAAATTTCGCCAGTAAACTCAGAAATATTTACTTAAAAAACCCAGAATTTTTTTTCAAAAAATTGCAGAGGGCCATATAGTAGCAGAAAATTGTAGGGATGATGAAATCTTCAACAAAACTCAGAATTATTTTCCATTAAAAACCAGAAATTTCTTCAGAAATTCAGTTTAAACAATTTTCAGCAGCTCTTCAAAATTCAGAATTTAATGGGCAGAAATTGCAGGAAGAAATCAACCTTCAGATGTGCTTCTTCAACACCATTGCTGATCTTCTTCAAAGCCACTGCTTCTCTTCTTCAAAAAAAAAATTGAATGCTTTCAATTTCTAAATGTTGTTCCTTCTTCAAAACACTTCTAAATGGCGGCAAAAACACTGCTGTAGAAAGTCTCTAAATGCTGCAAAAATGTCAAGAATTTTGCAGATATGCACAGGGCATAAACATAAATGGCTCACTCAATTTGGAGCAGGGCCAGCAATCGCCCGCTCTGATACCATGTTAAACACCATGTTGAACACACACATGGTGTATGAGAAGGATGAACACACACACACAAGAGACTCAACACAATGAAAGATAAGTGTGAGGCTTTCATATTTTTTCCATTATACATGATGTACATTTATAGTACAATGGTGTGACTCTTTGTTTCACATTCCAAGGTCACTTGGACTCCATTGTGACTTTTCGCATTCCACACCTACCCATGTAGGATTAGGTGTTCCAACAGCCATTACTGAAAGGAAAAATATTTAACATGAATATTAACATGAAAATAATAGTCTGGAAACTATTAGAAAATATTATTGATCTGTCAATAATAACAAAGACGAAGGGTAGATATGTATATACATATCAAATTCTGAATCCCCTTACGAAATTCGGCTATCATGGTTTCATAGTAACATTACAGAATTTAATTATTTAGGGAATTTCATCACCCAAATTAAAAATTTGTTAACAGTCCCAGTCTCTGGCATAAGTTATTACTACAGTAGAAACTTTTTTTACGACAATAAAAACTTGAATTCTCTGAATAAATTTTGTATAATAACAACGAGAGAGCCTGGTCACACTGACTAAGGACGCGTCGGTACCGACCTGAAATTCTAGGATATAATGACGTCAAGTCGAGTGAATTACAAATCCACCAAATACCACTAAAGAAAATCCTTGATGAGATTCCAACCTACCTGTAATAAAATGAGGGAAACATGAGAAATCGTTACAATAAGATGATATAAGGATCTCAGAACATAGTATGTGCGAATTGAGCATAAAAACAAGGGTTACCTTGGGATTGGAGGACTTTGTCACCAAATACGACCTGCAGAAAGAATACATGGGTATTGTAAAATGTTCATCAAAACGAAAATAAAACACAGGATAAATTATGTTACAATGAATTGACGGCCTACCTGAGGTAGCGATTGCTCACTTCGAGCCAGGGCAACTCGGCGAATGAAACAAACACGGTCACTGAAGACATGAGAAGAAGAATTTCCTACCCATCCAGGATTTAATATTAGCGCAGAGATTTAACAAGGAAGGATAGAACAAATACCAAAGCCGAGATAGTGGAATGATAATTCACAAGAGATTGAATTATAGATGACAGAGGTGATTTTATAAATAAAACGATAGGGTAAATAAAATAAAATAAAAATTCAAACGTAGTCATACTGGTAAGGAGAATGCCAAACATTTCATACCTGAAGGACTATGAACTGAAGGAATGGTTACACTCAGAAGCCAGGAAGATCTTGACGTCTCATTTCCTCGGATGAGCAGAGTATAGCCACCAGGGGTCGGTCAAGAAAAATGGAGAGCAAAAGAACAATCCATGTGACAACTCCAGAATTAATATGATTGATTAAACCAAAATGAACGAAAACCCTATCAGATCTGAATTCATCTCCACCGTCCAGGTGTCAACAGATCAATGGGATGCACATGGATCGAGTGGGGAAAAATCGAAGTCCATTTCATATTCATTCAAACCATAAATGAAAATCTAGTGAAATCGATTACACGGTACTCCCAATCGTATCACAGTATCGACGTTATTAATGAGCGAATATATGTTGCAAACATAAAAATGTAAATGCACAAAATCCTTGCATGTAGACGACATCAACATAGGTCGAAGGAGCATAACTCAAACTTTAAATCCACCGAATGCCATAAACCCAAGTCGACGTGGGAAACTCTATGACTTATTCAGTACTAATCATATTCACTCAAACTTGCCAACGTAGAAAAATAAGTACGACGACTTAAATGTCGCCTATCCCCACAGAAAATTTGCCATAGTGGAAAGTACGAGAGATATCTGTGGTGACATAGGTACGATAATCATACCATTAAACCATGGCCACAAGGTTTGACTGAAATCATAGGGTCGATAAATGAGAAACGATATAAATATAATTAAATCATTTAGAAGTTTGAATTATTCGGGTTCAAGCCATAGTTTCAGAACCTTGGGAAATGGTAAGAGAACTTAACAACCAATGCATAGCCTATTTACTATGCCACCATAAGAATATGACAACGAAATCCAAAGCATATAGGTGGTGAACTCTATAAAGGAGTGTGGATAAAAGTTGAGTGCATAGATAGAAGGCTCTATGGCCAAAGGTCATCATAACAATTATGTGTGTATAATTGATAAATAGTTATATGTTCTATGGACAAGGATAAATATATAAACCATAGGTGTGTGAAGTATATATATTGATATATATGTACAATGTAAGCCACCAAAAATCTTATGGAAGAATAAATAAAAAAAGAACTAGAATAGTTAGCCAAAGATACATGTATGGAAACAAAATAGGAAAACTCTGTTCAATAGAATTTCATAGTTATTGAAATTCGATGGTATATCTGAATGGCGGTGGCCATTAAGAGAACAGAATTATACTATCCAAAGAAAACAAAATAAGAAATAAAAAATTTTAGAGTGGGAAAGAAGAGACGTTACAATATCTCTCTCTCTCTCTCTCTCTCTCTCTCTATATATATATATATATATATATATATATATGGGGAAAATTTTTGTTAACTTTAAAAAGTCACGTTGTTTTTAAAAGTCACGTTGTTTTGAAAAGGGTGAATGGATTTTAATACCATGGGCAGTTACCATGGGCTCCAAAACCACGAGCTTGTAAACCACGATCAATTACTCTTCCTTATTTCTTTTTACTTTGTCTTCACATGTACGTACATGTACTTCTATATATATCTCTTTTTACTTTTTCTTTTCTTCTTTTGGAACTATTTTCTTTTAAATATTTTTTTCTTCCTTTTAATTTATTTCCCCATTTATGTTAGCTTTCCTTCTCTTATATATATATATATATATATATATATATATATATATATATTTCTTCCTTCTCCTTTTTTAAAAAAACAAATGTTGCTACCCTCAAGCACTTGGTTTTTCAAAAAATCTGCAATTTTGGAATTTTCTTGTAATTCCTTAATTCTGGGTTTCACACAGATCCCGAAGAGTAATGGCTCTAATACCAATGGAGTGTACAAACTCTAGTAAAATTTATAAGTATATATTATTATTGATAAAAGATGAAAGATGATTACAATGGGGAATCACCAAGGCTTTAAAAATAGCCTTATGGTGTCCCTTGGTGAAGATGCATGATCCTTGATCATGCCCTTTCACTTAATAAAACCTAATATAACTATATCTAACTAATAATTAATAAAATATACATAACAATGGTGTTCATAATACCGTCCTTTTTAGAATATTTTTATGAGTGAAGCTCTTAATGCATGAATTTGAAATCATCACATTTAGTCATGTACCTAGAGCAAAAAATCACTATGTAGATAGCATTGCAAAGAATATTCAAGATTGGCATTTATCACACGCATTTAACACAAGACGATAACAATAAACCATCAAAATATACATATCCATAATATGTGTCATTCAAATATACAATGTTTTGGAGTCCATTTACTACGATACAAATGACATGCCCATAGCATGTTGCAAAATCAAATCTTGGGGCACCTCATGCCTATAAATTTAATCACTACATGGAGGGTCCCTGGCAAATGGCTCAGCTCCTGCAACATGTAGATCGTGCATCCCCTATCCGGCCATCACCATGCGCCACATGACTCCTTGCCACTATGAGGGTAGAGCAATATATGGCTCTATGTACTAGTCGTCTAATTCCTGAAAGTTCCGCTCAGAAGATTCGGTTAGCATCATCTAACATATGCAGCAAATGTCCTCCAAGTGGGCCAGAACATCCTCATTCTGAGTTCCCCTTGCTCAACTAGGTCCTGTAACTCTTGATACTGCGGGTCGTCCCATATACCCAACCGGTTTTACCGGTGCTATATATACTTACCAAAAGTGAATGAATCAATACCATATATAATATTTTGAAACTTTAAAATGCACATAAAAGATAAGAAACTTGTCACTTACCATCTGGTCTCCAATCCTGACCTGGCAGCAGTGGAAAGTCTGACTCGCCATGATAACTCATCCTACTATAGGCATAGTCATCTATGTACAGTGACATCTAATCCCAATGCACGGAAAAATCCGGTTGGAACACCTGTCTGACTACCCCAGCTCCATCCCTACACAGTAGCTGCCCCCAGCAGCGCATCTTGCACTCTCGTGGGCCCCCATCCTAGATCTATATACGAGGTTGAACTGTCAGGATCTTCCCAAAGAAGAGTGAGCAAAGCATTGTGCCATACGCACAGTGATGGTTCACCTGTCATTTTCATATTGAAAAATGTCATTTAAATGAAGAGATTATCATCTGGGCCCACTCATAGTAGGTCCCACTCAATACACTCTTAAAAGCATCCTTTTACCCCCAGTGATGCGGTGGAGCGCTTGGTTGCCTAGGATCTGCAACACTGTTGTGGCCATAGCATGAGTCTCTAGCCTCTGTACATCTCCGATCGGTATCCGTGTCCCTTTCACATGGAGACCCGATTGATAGTGGTGCCCTACAAACTCCATAATGTTCTGCCCCCATGATTACACTGGTTGTGTGTTTCCCACAATCCCCAATGGCAGGAGGCCATTCAAGAAATGTATATCCCAGATAGTCAGCTCGATCTGGTGCCCGTGCACTATAAATATCTCATGATAAGGGTCTTAATAGCTGACGATCCAGGCTAGAAAGGGCTCTCCTTCTCTCATCAATGGGTTCCCCACAAAATTTAGGACCCCAAACATAGCCAATGCAGTGCATAATACATGATCCTCTTAGATCTCAGACCGTAATGTGTCCAGGTCTCTCTCTCTCTCTATATATTTAATTATATATTATGCCATACCTGCAAAAAACCATCATGTTTGTCAGTGTACAAAATGGAAATACTGCATCATAACCATAAAATCCCATCTCTCAGCAAAAGAGCATCACTAAAACCCCTTTCCTTGATAGGTCGCAATTTTCTAGCCATTCCTAGGATAGGTCATAGTTTTCTGCCCAATAACTACTACCCAGGTCATAGAAAAGGCCCCAAAAGGTGTGACCCGACCGTGAAGAGGAGCAGGGGTATGTTCCTAAGCTCTAGATGCCTAACATAAAATTTTAATCCACTGAATTGAAAGAGGATCATTAGGCCTCCTACCTGCAACTAACGAATCTCGATTCCAACAGTCGATTTGTTCGCTACGATCACCACAAGTTTTAGGGCCTTTTCTCCTCTCTACATTCACCACAACTACACTTGCAAATGAATCATATTGGAAGGAAAATGTCTTAATAAAAGTGAAACCCCAGATTTTTCTTTCGCTAGCTAGGACCAAAATGTAGCTCAGTTTGACAAACCACCGACACTGTTGCAAAACTCTCTCCGAGATCTCAAATGGGTATATCCTTTCATTTTTGGTGATTCGATACTTCACTCGGACAAATTTTTTCCAAGAAAGGTCACCTCACCGCTCCTAAAAATTGAATTTCTTCACTTGCAACACTTATACTTGGGGCCTCACCTTGCCTTCATACTTGTCCATGCTCGTGTCGATTTTCGTCATGAGTAACCATATTGTTCTCATGTTTCTATGGTCCCCACTGGGCCTGTTTTGTGTGGGAGCATCATTTAGTCACCCTTGTTTAGAGCATCTGAGTTGAGTCATCCTCTCATCCATCGAGTCTATCCCAAGTTCTCTTTCTTTCTCATCACAATCTTCCATCCTTCATTGCTTTGTACCTCTCTCGTGTCGCATATTTTACCCCCAGTCATACCATCCCCTATACCCTCTGAAGTCAAGTCAGTAGCTTCTAGGTCATCCATGCCCTCTCTGATCTAACAAGGGAAGTCCTTAGCCTACTACTCAGTACCCCCCATTCTACCATCATCCATGGTGTCAGTCTATCGGTCGCTCTACTCCTATCCCTCATGCCTTAGTTGAGGATTCCTTATTGCCTCACCTATGTCATACCTCATTTTTTCGACATCAGCTTATTCATTCGAGAAGAAAGGTCTAGAGGGCGGTGTACCTTGGTTCCAGGTTCTACTCTTGTTTGATGCCTTGGATCAGGAAAAGTGACCCTTTATCTCCCTTTGACTTGATTTTTTCTCAGTTCCATCTCCTCATGGAATGTATACTTAATGGTTTAGTGATGCAGCAGATTGTACCAGTGATTCCTTGGTGTGTGTAAGATGTTTCAAACCTCATGAGTGGGTGGCCCTTCAAGTAGCCCCCCACATGCACGAATGAACTCTCTACTACAGCCGTGAATGCGGCTCCATAGATTTGATGATTCCAGCCCAAGCCACTTGCAACTCCTTTTTAGTTTGCATGTATCATTCAGATTTTCATAGCCATTTCATTTTTTACAAGGCCTCTTTGGTTGTACTTATATCTCATGTAATCAGATTTTATTGTATAAGTCCTGGATGTTGTCCGAGGCATAGTATGTATGTGGGATCCATTATCATGTTTTTTATCTGGCCCATGTTTATTCCAGCATGTACTATATAGTTCAGTCACATGTTTGCTGGATGCACCATTATTATTTGTACTTTTTTATCTCGATGGGCATAGGTATGCCTCCCATGCCTCATGTAGAATAGGTACTCACTTATAAAAGAGATTTTTCACAATGGTAAGTCTCACCTTCTCAGGGTATTTTCCTCTCTCTCTTCAGTCTGCCTTATATTTCTCTCTCTCCAGCTCCCCTTCGATGTCTAGTGATTGATTTCTTACAATGTACTCCGTTCATATGACTAGCTCCTAACGCTCGCACGTTGTGAGGAAATCCATTACACCATTTTTTTGTCATCTAACCTGCTACTATTAGATAGAATAAAGTACACCATGTAACACCAATTTTACCATAGTAAAACTTCTTTCACTATGAAAAATAATTTAATAACCCATAGTTTATTAGTTTATTTCTTGTCTAAATAGGAAACCACATGAGGAATAATTAAATAAATCCCTAATTTGTTTTATTTTACTCTAGGGATAATTAATTAAACCATTGTTTAATTAATATTCCTCGTCATGTTTAACCCAAAATAGGAAAATTAATTTGATAAATCATTATTTATCTTATTATTTTCTAGGAATAATTATTTAAATCATTATTTAATAATATTCCTTGTTAAACTTGACTAAATCATTTATAAATAATTATTTATTTAATTATTACTTAACCACATTCTTAAAATAATAAATAAATCGTTTATTTAATTATTATTTCTAAATAAAGGGATTTTACCAAATTCAAATTCCTTTTCCCTCCAACAAAAATAAAAAAATATTCCATAAAATTTGGATCTAGGTTTGGTTAATAATATTTTAATTATGCACCAATATCTACACTAACTCAATATTTTGTCCAAAATCGAAGGGATTTTCGTTCATTCACTACCTTTTCTTGCCTAGAGGTCTCTCTTGATCTACACTTTTGGTCTGACTTTGATCCTCCCATCATCATCATATTTTTCTACTTTTTGTTTGTAAGCTCCCTTTGAGTTCCATTTTTGTCTTGGTTTTATGCATCATCAAGAGAGAAATATTAGATTTGAAGTGCTGAGGACATAGAAGAACCCATCGCATTGAGGGGGACTGGTAACATATTTCTATGTTCCCTTCTCAGGTTTCATAATACAAAAAAAATCCTTAAAAATGCTTGTCTTTTCCATTGGATGCATCGAGCAACTCTTGCTTTTTATTTTTGTTTAATGTCTTTAACTGCATAGATCTAGATTTTTGTAGCGTTTATTATGATCACTAACTGCAAATCTAAGGAAATTGACAACCATATTTGATATTAGGGATATTTTTTATGCACAGCCAAAATGAGCTTTTTTCATACGCTTGTGTATTCACACTAACAGTTAGGGCTCAACCCCATGTCTCCCCCTATACCATCTTCACGCTCTACTAATATGCCACCACCTTGAGAATTGAAAAGGAAGGTGCAGACTTTTTATTTTAAGCTTATGCATTTCTCCAATGGAAGAACAGAGGGGGCCAGCCCAGCACGCTAGCCCGCCTCCCACAAGACCTTCTCATATGCCCAAGAGTTAGCTCCATTTTTAAATTTTTTATAGTGTGCATTGATCCACCAATTAAGCACACGTATCCCATATATAGTTAAGAATTAATTAATATATAGTTATGTTGGAATATTTTTAGAACATTCTCCATTTTCGGCGAATTGGCCAAATTTGGCGGGGCTAACTTGAAGTTTTCCAGATTTAGAGGCAGAATCTAGGGGAAACTTTAATCAGGCCCATATTGAGAAATTTTAGACCAATTTGGTCTCAAGAATAGTAATTCCTAGCATGTTGGCATGCTATAAATCCATTGGAATATATTTCATATGCAATGAAGCAAATCTACAGGTGTGTTTAGTCATTTGAATAATTATTAAGCCTAGGGCCACCAGGCAGAAGGTCATGCCCAGATTAGTTGAAGGCCAAATGGAGTGAATTAATAGTCAATTTTTGATGTATTTGATGTTATGAACATATTGTTACAATTTTCATCGGCGTTGGAGAACATCTGAAGGTGCTTTTGTCACTTTGGATATTAAACAAGCCCATGGCCACCAAGATGGGAGGTCACACCTAGAGGAGCTGGTAACCAAATTCAGAGATTGAATAGTCATTTTGGGGGTTTTTGTGTCTTCTTAAGCCAATGAATCATTCATAAAATCCATTGGAGTATCATATATTCTTGGAATCATACATTTGAATCATAATCCCAAGATGGCCTAGCTGGTTAAACCAAGTCCATGGAGATGTAGCCCAGGAGGGGTGAAATCCAATATCATCCATTGTGTTATGTGATTTTTTTGAGTTATATTTATCTTTTTCAGTTGTTGTATATGATTTTTTAAAATATAATTAACTCGTATTTTTATCATCAAAAGCACATGAAACTACACACATAAACCCCTTCACAAGTGGTTAACATGAGACGATACTAATCAAACTTTTTTAATAACGATGAGGGAGATAGCATAGCAATAAATAGTTTTCCAATATTAATATCAATAAGACCTTGAAGAGTTCTCAAACCCAAGATGACATCCTAAGTCATCAAAGATCCCCCTTGATAAATCAGGTCTTGGCTATGTAGGTGAACCCTCAAGCAAGAATGAAAATGATTCAAACAACAAGGATGTGAGGAAGGCATGAATAAATGATACTCCTTAAGGCAATAGTCAATATTAAATTACAATAAAACATAATCCAATGAAACATACAGATGGTGTAAAGAATAGAAAAGGAAATGAATATCATGAAAGGATCCCAAGGAAAAATGACTTCAAAAGTACTTCAAGGAGCTCTTCATCTCCCAGGTACTGAAGTATATTTCTTGGATATTTCTATTCTTGTACAAACTTTAGGCACATTGAAAAATTTTATAGGGAATATTACAAAGACAAATATAATGGTATCCGTTAATCTCCTAGAAGAATTTTTTCAAGAAGAAGTCATGATTTCTTATTTGTGAACAAGATACAGTGTTTCGATTGCCATAACATTGGAGATATGTTTGTGATTGTAACTTGACTTGGATTCCTAAACAATCTAAAAAAATGACAACAAAGCGAGAGAAGAAAGTTACACAAGTATGAAGAAGGAAGCAATTTTAATTTGAAAGTCCCTTGAACACTCCAGAGAACAACACATGATGTTGACTTGATAAGGTCATGCTTTATATTCTAGGTATTTGATGACAAGACTCTGCTAGAAAGGAAACCATGCATACTGTTAGGAGAGCTTATCAATCTTAATCATTATTGTAGAAGCTATATGTGAAAATACCCTATGAAATCCTTGATGACTCACACGTGAAGAAAATAATCCCCTACTCATCTGATGGACAATTTCTTAATATTTCTTCCATTTGATCACTAAAAAAAGTACTCTTTCTTGAGCTAGAAGAGTTTATATAGGTAGGGGGAGATTTTCTATCACATGAAAAAATGTAAACATACCTATCATGGACCATATTTCCAAAAGTAAGAGCACCATGGAAGGGGGAGTATCACACCTATGAAGAACTACTATTGATGAAGAAAATAATTAGATTGACAAGTGGAGTACTTGAGCACCCCCTTTTCAATTGATGTCAAAGGGGGAAATATTGTTGGAAGGGAAAGAATATTTCCATCAATGAAAAAAGGGGATATTGTTAATCAAGTTTTTCATTGATTTCAATATGGAATTGGCCAAGAAGTCAATATTCTTGAAATGCTTGGTTGCAGATGATGATACCATGAATCTTGGTTGATATCCTTAATGAAGATGTTAAGTCACGAAGAATTCAAAGAACTAATGAAGGAATCCCTACGAAGTAATTGATATAATGTTTCATGCAATTTATTATCTAGAACTTAATATTTGATGGCATATGGAGAACTAAACATGATGATTGCATGGAATATATCATTTGATTGTTGGAAGACGATATTACTATCATGGAACTTTCCTAATGATGAATTTTCCTATGCCATATCACTGCACTATGACATGAATACATGATGACACAATGATGAATCACTTGGTGACATAAGAATACAGGAAATACCTCATGATGATGTGGAAATGACCTCTTGTTGTCCCAATCAAATTTTGCACATAAAAATTTAAGGACAATTATAAATAAAGTAAATTTTTTTATCTTGGAGGAATACTATCATAGTGAGTCCTAGAACATCGGAAAGAGGAATTTTTCCTCTTTCCAATGAGCCTTTCCTTGCCCCAAGACTCCCAGTGGTTTGTGAGAAAATGAATTTTTAAGTCTAAAAATATTATTTTTTAAGGCTACCCAACCGACACTCACACACTCATGTCCACCTCCCTCTAAGAGACATGTCTCTTTATTGAAGGTCGAAATACTATATAAATATGGCATCCATCACCTCATTTCAACCATGAATTTGGTCAATATTTTAGAGAAAAAGTCAAAAAGCATAGAGGAGGCCAAGGAGGTTTTTTAAATCATCATTTGAGCTAAAAATATTTATGATTTAGGGTTAAAATATCGTGAGTATAGTAAAGGATATATTTGGGAACATATTTGTATGTTTTTTTTTTCAAACTAGGACTTGAAGAAAACTATGTAATTATTATAATACAACTGTTGCTCCAAATTTTTGACAAGAATGTGTTGTTAGATAGCTTGTTGGAGGACAATAATATATCATAGTTTGGACCTCTGTTTTGGATCATCTTTGGTTGTTGGTTGTACAATGAGCATACTATTTGAGGAGGGATATTGTCCTAGTCACATTTGTGAGGAGTCACAGATCTTTTTCGAGGACTAAAAATAGTGCTAAACTTAAGCACATTGGAGAAACACTAAATTGGAGGTAGTTGCAGTAGTTAGGAGGCATTTTGGAGGAGTTAAAGTACACTAATGTGGAAAATCATATTTCCCTGACTAGTCAACCAATATACAACAAAATGGCACCAAATTCGAAACTTTTGAGAGAAGTCCCTTTGACATATTTTTGTAGCAATTTAGAGATATCATTAATCTCAATGACCATTTTTTGAAGCCTTCTTTAAGTAGTTCATGAGAGAGCTTTGTTTGGAGTTTCATTCAATCCTTTTGGAGAATAAGTTGGAAGACCTTATTGAGAACCTAAAAGACTTGTTGTAGACCATTGTTGAAATAGACTTGTGAGAAGACATATATTGTTTTGGATCTGTGACACTTGATTGGGAGCTTTTGGGTATCTCTCAAGAACTAGTTCAATGAGCATCATTTAGAGGAATATTGATAATATTTTTCCTGAAAATGATAGTTTTAAAGCATCCCTTGAAGCCTTGAAGAGGTATTGAATACTTTATATAGGGAAAACATCCTAGAGACACTCTTGAAAGCATTATTGTGCATTGTTGAAGATCCCTTGAATAAGCCCCTGTAGAGGCTTAGAGTAGGTACAAAATTTGGCCTGCCTATTAAAGACACCTTGAAGTATACTTCAAGTTATTTGGAATTCTTATAGAAGTTGTTATTGGAGATATTATTGAATAACATGATGAATTGAATCCATCATGTGGTTAATTTGGAGATCTTTGTCTGGGTATCATGAAGAGCAGTGGTGACACCTTCATGATAAGATAAGGATGTCATTGATGAAGTGATTTGGAGAAGGAATTGTTGAGGGTTAAGATATTGTTAGGGGAGATTGCATAGGAGATTGGGAGCCTTGAATATCATCAAAATTATCTTAAAAAATTGAAGTAGTCGGTTGGAGCCCTAGAGGATAGGTGTCCCCAAGAAGACCTGGTTGGTGCCTATACTAGAGGTAGGGTTGAAGCCTGAAAGTGACACGGTTGGAACCTTGGAAGATAGGGTTGGTGCCCTAGAGGTCAGAGGCTCATGAAGTCCAAGTAGGTTGTTGGAAGAGTACAGGTTCATGCCTGGAAGGATTGAAGATTAGTATGGTATGTTTATATAGGGTTGAGGACCTACACTATTGTATTGGATTTATTTTAGAGAAGAAATAAATAAATTATTTATTCTTATTTTTCATTTTGTGTTGTAATTATAAGCGATCTAACTGGAAAAAATAACAATGGAAAATAAATGTTCACTCACCCCCCATCTCAGTATTTCTAACATTTTTGTCATCAAAATGTATCCATGACATATCCATATCATGCTCATACAACTATCTAAGGAGCTTCTTCATCATGCTCATAGCTAGCCATGCGAGCAACATCGTACTCAACCTCAGTCGTGCTATGGATCTCTCATCCAAGATATCATGGAATATATCATACTAAGGCAACACACATATGTCTTCATCTCATTAATAAGGATCCCAATAAACATCAACATATCCATATAGTGATATATCATAGGAATAATATCTCAGAACAAGAATATATCATATCATACAAACATCTTAAACGATTATTGGCAACAACTCAATGTGTATGAAGCGGCTCAATCATGAACATATTTAGGTTATATATATATATATATATATATATATATATATATATATATATATATATATATATATATATATATATATGGATTTTCTAAACGAAACATCAATTATTCAATCAACTGTAATTTTCCATGTCAAGTTCAACAACATCTTGAACTTAAAATCATAGTGTTCAAGGATTTGCGTCAATACTTCTTCAATAACTTCAAAATATATATTATATTTTCCCAACTTCAAAAATCAAATCAACATGCCATGATATATCATTTTGAGCTTCATAATCCATCTCCATGCTACTTATGTTACCATAGGCTCATCAAATGTTAGAATCCACATTAATATCAAAAGTCATCAATATCTGAGTGTCAATAATTTGGACCATATTACATCATCTATTATCATGCCAACATGTACGGACTGTCAATCCAAAACTTCATCAAGTCATTCCCATGATCATAATACAAGTCATTGGAAGTCATTATTCTCATATATCATTGTCATCAAGGAAAATCACTAGTCGTTAAGTCAAATCATCAGACATCATGTCAAATTCAAATTTGTTGTCAAAGTAAGATCTATAGTCCAATACATATCTCAATCATTGAGTCAAAGGTCTAAGTCATCATCATACATCATACAACTCATCCATATTAATTAGCCAAATCATGTAAAACTCTTGTGGCACAATATTCAAACATAATGACATATCTATATGTATGTCACAGTCATCTACAAACCCAAGTTCAATATTCATATTCATATTATAGAAAACATTAAAATTTCCCTACTCTGAGATGTTTCTGATAACTGCTACACATCAGTAGAACTGACATCCTCCACATAATATCAGATTTTATGCATAAAAACTTCATTTTTTTTGTCCATCAGTCATATTCATACCCATGGGCCTTTCCCTATGCAAATGAGGCCTGAGAGTGGGATAAAACCATCTTATTTCAAACCTTTGTTCTATAAAAACAACATTAGAAACCCATAAATCATACTTTAATAGTCCAAAATATACATATAATGAAAATGGTAATATATTGGGTAGGAATCTTGAGGAGAGATTATCCCTCTAAATGAAAATCAAGTTCATTCATCTTATTTCATGTCATAAACCTATATTTACTATAGTTATGAAAAGGAAATATATTATATCATAAAATTAAACATATATAACATGCTCATGTCAGCTACTACGTCATCACATCATGACATCAATATTTCATCAAGGGTTATATTCACATGATAGGGACATTGTATAGGTGAGACATCTCACTTCAAATATCATGAACACAATATCACTTCTATCAAGATATTCCACCAAGTAAGGGTACTTAGTTTTACCATATTCCATAATTACTAATCGCATCATAAACATAGTCACAGTTAGAGTATAAATACAGTAGTTCTATCATGGTTACCATGCTTATCATGATCAATAGGAGAAATTTAGTTCAGTCAATAAAAAAATACCAAAACAACAAGAGTGTAAACCATTTTTCAGTACTTTCATCATACGTATCACAATAATTATCAATACCATATCAATGAGGTAACCTTCTATAAGAGATTCATCATGTCTTATGAATGTCAAGTGCCAAGAGTATCATTTACTAGAGTCAAGGTTCTAGCCTTCTTCACAAGGTCAGGATATCCAAATATAATAGATGTTAGCCAAACATCAAGTCATACTACTATATTGATGATCAACATTAACTAACCTCATATAATGAATAATATCATCATGATAAAAATGTACAGTACTAGGTGCACCATTTCGTCATAAGAACCATGGATCTAAATAAAATGTTTATGAATGTATGACCCATTCGAGAAGGATATATTCACATCATACCTTAGGGCTTACATTTCCATAAATAATATAGATAAAACATAACATTCAAGCAATATACCTTTCATACCTTATAGTATTCAAATACTTGTGCACCTTCTTTATTAACATGGGAGGATTATGGTGCTTTGTCACTTTCTCATCAGGTTCATCTTTACTTATTTTTAGATCTATCTTGTCTTTCATGCATCTAAAATGATCCTCAAGAGGGATCCACTTATCACATCTCATCAATGAGGTTAGATACATCCATATACTCAAATATACAAGCATAAAGTATACACAATGATGCAAACAATCATCATAATAATCATATCAATAAGTATAAATAAGAGTAAGAAAAAAATAAACATCATAATTCAAGGAATACTTATCTTCAATAAGAGGTGATCCTCACCCTCTTGAACCAGCCTTTAAGATCCATCACTATCCATAGTCCACATAAGAATGTTGACTTCAATATCAACAATCAAGCCTAATAGAGACTATCCCATCTAGGGATTCATTGAATATGTCCCAAGTGCTTGATCATATTCACATAGATCATACTAGAGTTTCATCAAATCTCATGTATTTTATATAAAATGGGGTTTCTATCAAAACCTAACCATCAAACCCTTATGCACTATGTACCTAGGGTTTTTTTTCATACCCTAGAATTCTTTTAGGTCTCCATCATCCTCTTCTTGCTTCCATCACAACTGTCTCCATGGGGTGATCTCCATGGATTTTCTTCAACCCAGTTCTGATACCATGTTAATTTTTCATAGGGCTATATTGTTCTTTTGTTTAAAAATTAAATTTCATCATTAACCCATTAATTTCACCACATAGTATCATAATATTATTCAGATTTACATCATTATTCACGAACATATGAAACTATATAGAAATAATAAAAAAATCATCATGAATTCAGTGGAACATAAAGGAACAATCGAACAAGATCATGCACACATAGAGACACCAGGATTGGTCAAAGACCATGGAAAAACCCACTATGGGGAAAACCCTTGCAAATTGTTCTTCTAATACATTGTCATCAAATGATTCAGAAAAATTGAGTACAATGATCCATATACTAAGAACAACTAGAATATCCATGAAATACATATAAAAATGCAAAATATGCTTGTGATGATTGTAATGTACTGTCACTTCATGTACCCTATTGCTAAACATTGTTTTCACTGAGTGGAGTCTTTAGAGTACTATAGTTTCATATTTGAGTCCCAGTGACATGGAGGAGGAGTTGTACGAGAGTCTATGACGGTATTAGATGCTCCTAGATGGAATGTGTGCATGTGTTCGGGGAAAAATGCACTTTAGTCATCCTCATACCCCCACATGCACCCTTAAGGATGTTTTGCATGTGCCCAAGGCTCCCCAAATGCTCCTTGGGCCACTTTGTGTGTGCGTACAGGGAGATGAATACATGATATTCTTCTGAGGCAGTAGACGCTCCCTTAAAGCTTTTACACATGCGTCCAAGGATCACCAGCCTCACCCATGACCATTTTCTACATGCACCCAGGGATAAAATATCCCAGTTATGTGCGAACGTCCAAAAACCAAAACCCCTAGATTTGTGCAAGCTTTGATCTTGTAGTTTCAGACCCTTGTACGATTCATCTGTTACACCCGTGTGAGCCAAGAAAAAATAGAATAGGAGAAGTGACCTTGATCAATGTGTCCAAATGAGCTTGAGGCCTCTTCTATTTATAGGCTTCCATGAGGCTCCACTTGATACTGAGGCTAACCTATCCATTAGTACATGTGCATAGGGTAGACATAATCCAATATACATGAGTGGGTACATAGATTCAAAAATAAACTTATTCTTGTCCAAATGAGGAGATATTTAGTCCAGTTTTGGTCCTATCGAAAAGAGAAATATATTGCAATTATTATCTTATTCATGTGAGCTATCCAACGTGGAATTTTACCATAGTTGCATAATTTAAAAAAAAAGAAAAGTTTTGTAAGACCAAATGTATAATAAGAGTAGCCAATAATTAGAGAATTAAATTTAATACATGCATGTTCATTATCCTACATCCATGGAAACATGAAAATGATCTATAAAAATGAGAACAACTTTGAAAGAAAATTAAGGGAATCTTTCCCTCATGCATATAAAGGAAATATATGGGTTTGAGTAATGATAAATATAGAAAAGGAAACTTGTTTAATAATTTTTCCTATAAAGTAATCCAAATAATATATGTCACATTATATATGTGAAATATTTTTCCAAGCACATTCACTTGTATCTAGGTAATAGTCTAGTATGATTTGTGTCGATAATTGTTGAGAAATCTGCAAATATATTTTATGTGCATAACTATTGAGCATGTGAATATGTATGTGAAAACAATGTTATTTTTCGTATAATTTCATAGTAATAACTCAAAATTAGTTATTTTTAGGTGATAAATTGCTCCTTCTTAACAATTCCATTAATTGGACAACATTTCAAAAATAATGTTCTCAATTTCTCACAATTCAATACTTGCATAAATAACATATTTTTATGACATTTCTTATGTGTATTGATTTACTCTAAATATAACTAATTAATCGTGTCATTATCATTTAACACTTCCCCTTGCTTATGATATAATTTATAAAAATTTTACTATAAATTATCCCTTTCCTAATAATTATCATAACCATATAGATTAAATTGTTGGTAAACACATATAGCCATAAATCAATGATAGACATCAAAACATTTACTTTATCATACTTATCGCATTGCTAGAAAAACCATAAAATATAACAAAATTTTAACTTAATTTCAAATTATTATTACTATTATTATTAATCATAAAATATTAGTATTTGAGCTAACCGTATCTACATTTAGAAGAACATGTAACTAAATTCATAACTGTGTATATTTATTTCCACTTTATCATGGAGATTCTTAACATATGGATTTTTTACAATAGCATGGGCCAATATATGCCTTATCAATACAACATTCCCAAAATATCATAACTTAATTCAATATGAAAATATTTTATTTTAATTTTATTTTGTAATTTTTTTGTAAATACACCCATAGGTGTGTCTATTTTGGAATAATGATTGAAGAATTTTAATTTATTTATTAGTGATTATTAAATGGCTAGCAAGAATTTAACCTTCAATGAATATACAAGAATAATATAAGTAGTAGTCAAAGATCAAAGATTATGATTTATCATAAAGTAGTTACGACCTTGGTGCCTCTTTGTAGTAATGCACTCATATTTCAGTTTAAAGCTTCGCACTACAATTTTATTTTACTATTTAGTGGTGTAAAAATTTCTAACTTAATTCTCAATAGAAAATAAATCACAAACTTAAAACTATAATCCACATGAACACCAAATTATATTTTATTTTATCTTAGCATACAAGTGATCAATAAAATTCACTTCACGAGACTGAATTCCATGATTGGGCCCTAACAAATATCTAACATCGTCAAATCACATTTTTTGTGTATACTACCTTTTATATTTTTTTTTGAAATCAACCTTATATTTCGATATTAGGGTCAACCAATATCGAGATGTCACGTGAAGCCGTATATTATGTGATTAAATAAATAAAATATCAATATGATATTGACCCATAAACAATGTTTATTAATGAGAAAATTCATGTCACCTATTTTTTTTAGTTGACAACAATAACCACCTGAAATAAAAACTTTGGAAAAATAAATAACAAACGAATTTTCTACAAAATAGTGAGGGATGTGGTAGGACCTTGGCATGGAAACTTGACACTAGAGGTTTGATGTTTGGTAGAATGGATGACAATTCACTAAATTTTGTATTTCACTTTTCATTAATTAACAAGAAAAGGCTCACAATATTAGAATTCTAGCAAACTTGAATACGAAGAAAATTGTTGCAAATCATCTAGGATGATACAAAACTCTATAATAGATCCTTGCCACCAAAGATTCGGATGTTGATAGGAAAGACAAAACTTGACGAAAACATCTATGTTAGTTGAGAATTTTGATTGATAGAATTGCTCCACGATCTAGGAAAACCAAGGTTTTCATGTTTTTGGCTTATGATATAACCCCAATTTACACACTATAATCCTTTAACCATTGAATATTATTTCCAATAGGCCTAACGCTGAGGATTATAACCTATGTCTAGAACCATGATTAGTTCGTCGCTTTGATTCAGAGATATTTCAAGAATCTCGATAATCAAACAATTATAATATAAAATAAATTTATTATAAATTTTTCATTTGGTCAACGAACCAAGAAATTCAAAGGAAATGTATGTACCTTTTATGATCATGAAATGAAGAATGATTACACTTTTCGATAAGTTGCTTTTTCATCCTCTTCAAAATTTAATTTGAACTTCTTTTTCTCCGATCTCTCCACACTCTCCCCTCATTCTCTATTCTTATTACGTTAAATAATTCATACATTAAAAAAAAAAACCCTCATCAATGCTTTTGTAAATTAACTAACAATATCTTATTTTATGTAGACTATTCTATTACGTGGAAAAATAATTTGTATAGATTAAAACCTCGTAACTATAGATATTTTTGGAATTATTGCAACTTAAAATGCTAAATATTATAGTTGAAATGAAAATTTGAGGAATCCCACTTCCTCAGTAAATGGAAATTTTAGGAAGCCAACATCCTCTAGTAAATGAAATTTGATTTCAATTGGTAAGGTGTGTGCACATTAGACACCTGCGGAAGAAAAGAAACATTCATGGTCTCCTCAATACTTGTAATATATTTCGAAATTTTGATTGCTATCATACAAGTAGCATATTCTCATGGATTAAAATTACGCATAACCAAAAACTGAAAGTATTCTTGGTGTTTGTTTGATTTTTCCACCATTTTTTTGAATATTCCTTCGATCTCTTTTTTAAATTCCTTTAGAAATTGTTTCTTCAATCCCTTGTTCTTATTTTAATTATTAAAAAATTCATCTACTGAAACATATCCTGCTCATTAAAGTAAATTCAAATCTGAAACATTAATAACTAAATAAATCCCAATGCTACTTCGGAGTTCTATTTCGTAAATATTGTAAGAAAACTTTCTTAAAAATTAACATAGTCTAACTTCTTAATATTTAATTTGTTGTATGTCTCTATAGGAAACCTTTAGTTTATTAAATTGTCTATTTCTAAGTCAACAAATTCATGATTCAATTGTCTCCTTCACATATATACTCTCTCTTTATACATGTTTTTATCATGCTACAAATGTTGTTTCAAATTTTCTTATAATCCTACATATTTGACAAAACATTCTCCTAGTTAGTCCTTATTATTTCCTATTTTCCTAATCTTTCCAATTCATAACATCCTCTTGGATGCATTCCATACAAAATTTAGAATTGACTCATCCTCGTGTTTCTATTAGGTGAATCATTGTATGCAAATTATTTTTACTTACCAAAATTACTATAGTTTTTCCCATGGTTCTTTTTACTACCTTTGTCTACCCATTAGTCTGTGGCTGGTGCGTTAAGCTAAAATTTAGGATATTTCCTAGTTTCTTCCTCAAATATCCCCAGAAATGACATAAAAACATTTTATATTTATTATAAATAATGTTTTTAGGAAATACATGCAACCTTACTCTCTTTTTAAGGATCATATTTTCAATATTGTTACATATCTCTTTTTTCTTCAAGCTATGGAATGTGCCATTTTTAAAAATATATCAAATCAAATATAGACTTAATCATCACCATGGGGTCTTCACTGAGGGAGAGATACCATACCACGTGGGTTCATATTGGGGGATATATATTGCAGAAAAAATGACATAATATATTGAGTATATAATAGGTGGTAAAGGGTTTTTATATTGGTATGTATAAAAAATGGAACTCAAGGTTAATGGAAAAATATCAAGGGGTATAAAAAATGTGAATGAAAAAATGGATACCCACAATATGTAGTGAAATTAGGGCTTTTTTTAAATTGGGAAGGTGTAATGGGTTCATATTGGTAGTGGGTTCAATAATATTATTTTTAGAGGTATTTTACAATATGTAGTCAAATTAAGGGTATTGTTTATTATGCCATGAATGCATGTGATGGGTCAGCGGTTCATTGAGTGAATTCCCCATGGTCATTATCTATTTTGGTTCTTGCCATCCCAACCATAAAATCCACGCTTTCATGATCCCATGTTTTGCATAAAGTTGAGAACATTTTATATAGGTCTGGATTTTAAATTCTTTTTGTGGCACACTTAAATATTATAATTTGTCATTGAAGGGGCTTCTTTAATAATTCTAGCTCACTAGCCTTTTATTAAAGACTTGTATAAATTATCTAATTTAGTTTGGAAGCTGGTAGCTAGATTTAATCTCTACATTAAAGATCCCAATCCAATTTGTAATCATTCTTAATCCTGTTAAATTCTGATTTCATTTGCTATGTATTAAAATATATTAAAATGTTGTATACATCACTGTATATAGGTATATGATTTATTGATTTATGTTTCATTTCTATATGCATGGATGGAATGTATTATTTAACTCAAACATCTCAAGGTGTGTGTATATATATATAAGAATTAGAACCATCATGTTTTCTAGAAATAAATAGAGTAAAAGCTAACAACAATAGAGTTAATGTTACAGGTTATGCTCACCACTTATAGAATTGTTTTTTAGTTTTATTTTGTTAGATAATGTATTTATTAATCACATAGAATTATACTTTATTATCAGGAAAATTAGATAGATAAATTGAACTGTAATGAAAATTACACAACTAAACTGTAACCAAAATTAACTAACTGAATTGTAATCACAATGTAATTCCATTAATAGCATTATTGAAAAATACACTTTTCACATACATGTTGTGTTGAGATATAAAAAAAGGACCAAAAAATAAAGTGATCCCATCTATAAAAAAAATAACTCAATTTAACACATAAAAAATGATGGACATAATCATGGACACAATCTATCACAAGAAATAGGAACACCATAATAGGACTCCCACCATAATAACCCCAATACCAATGACAGGAACAATTGATTCACTAACATGCCACATATATCAATGCAGGTCAATGCTAATTGGTGGAGCACATGTTGGCTCCACATATCTTGCACATCCACGTCCATTGGATGATTCTTCAAACAGTATATAATCAACAACCATTTGGACATCTCATCTATAAATTATGTTAAAAATTTGAAATCGTGATGCAATATTTTTCCTGTTGGTAGAGGGGTTTCAAATTTTGTCTTCTAACTTGGGAAACACCAATCATTTGATTTATGATCAACTCATAATTTTTGTAAGTGGAAATTTCATTTGAACCATAATTCCATGTTGTTATAAGCCCATCAACCAACACAAGATAATATGCTTCGTTGTTGGTGCTTCTCATAGAAATTTCTCTAGTATTTTGATATACTTGGCTTAGTGCTTCATTATAAAGAAAAAACCTAGTCCATGCATGGCCTACGTTTGGATGACACCAGAATTGGATGATTAATATCCATTTTTGAACGATCTGCAAAAGAAGGAAATAATTAAGTGGGAAAAAAAATTTAATGAAATATTTTTATATTGTTAAAACAAAGTTGCAACAACTCGTTGTTGCAGTAGCGACAACTCACTATTATAGTGGCGGTAACCGTGAGTTGTCCCCAATGTAACAATGAATTTCCACGAGGGTAACAGTGACTTTGTGCTAATAGGATAATAGGAAATACAATCTAAAATAATATTTAGAAACATACACAACCTATATATTTATAACAACGAGTATATTTAGAAATTATGAAAAAATAGAATAATGAATTGCTAGTAACAGTGAGTACTAGAATATGAATTAATTAATGTATTTTAATGAACCAGTCATAGGATAATATGGTAAAAAAGTTAAACTAATATTTAGAAATAGACTGTACCTATATATTTATAAAAAAGAGTATATTTAGAAGGTATGAAAAAATATAACAGTGAGTTGACAAAGTAACAATGAATTTCTAGTAACATTGAGTAATAGAACATGAATTAATTAATGAATTTTAATGAATACAATAGTTAAGAATATGAACTTCCTTTGAAGAGGTCATAGGTTGAAATATATAATAAAGTCAATTATATACATTGTAATATATCTTAATAATCACATTAAGTGAGTCCTTTATGTTACATACAACAGAGATTTATACACCAATTTGATACGTAGTTTTGACGTAACCTTAAAACTTCTTATTGAAGATAATGAAGATTTCTAGTTAGGATATGAAAGTTGGACTGATAAAGTCAATAAATTTACAACATTAATTTTGTCTTACATAAAGCTACAACTACCTAATTTTTTATGCACATACTATTTTAAAACAAACTCTTGCCAACCTACAACTAGATAATTTTACATGCACATACTATTTGAAAAAAAACTAGCCAGTTTTGCATGCACATACCATGTATTCAGATAAAAATATAACTTTTGAGTTTTATTATAATATTATTTTCTTAAGAAACTTTCACTCTCTCTTATATAAGCAAGGTTTTCCTACTATTTTAGAACGGTGACAAATGACAAGCAATGACAAGCGACCAAACGACGACCAGTTACCAGTGACAAATGAGTTTTCGCATGGTGACAAGTCAGTTTCCGCAATGACAACCCAACTAAGTGTCATAGCGGTAACTTACTGGTAACCATTTTGGAAATTCACTTGTCACAGTGTGACAACTTGTGACGAATGGCTTGGTATAAGAATGGCCTCATATTGTTCCCAAACAGTCAATGTCTATTCATCATGGGAGTCCGATTGAACCTAGTTATTCGATAGCTGCAATGCCAATACAAAACACTTGCATTTTAATTGCCATTATTTCCACTAGTAAAATGTTTCAAATCTACCAAAGAGGTACCCAAGATACTAGACAAACTAAAAATACTTTAAGGATAAGAGAACCAAAATAAACTTCAGCAATATTGGATATAAACTTCATAATTGATGATTTATACTAAACGATGCACAAGCAAGCTAATAATTATTACACTAATTAATTGAATATAAATCATCAATTATGAAATACTTAAAATCCCATTATAGACCTAACTTTTATTATTACATTGATGTTTATTAATCACTAAAAGAAAATCCAAAACACATTAGGATTGAGGAAACTAGTTACATACAAATTTAGGATACAAAGTCAAGAAAATATCAGGCACAATTTTCAACCACCGACCCAAATTGAAAACCTAAAGAGACCTCGTCGATAGGAATAGGTATTGTTGGCAGCACTGCTGATGGTGAAAGAAAGCTGAAAAAATGGAGAGTATGTCTCGAGATTCCAACAACTATCGTGATAGATCTAATAAATGAAAATAGGAACATGTAAGAGAGGTTAGTAGCTATAAACCATAACTTATGGGATAGAATGGTAAATCCGATAACTTAAATTCAAATTAAATGATGGTGTATTATGTTAAATTAAATATAATGAAAACTCGTAATAATGACGTATTAAGAAAGGTAAAAAAAACAAAATATTCTATTAGGATCTAGTTGAAGTAAATATAAATAATTAAACTAAAATAATAAGTTTAATGTAATAAGATTAAGCCTTTTCATTGCAAATGAATAATTCTTCTAAAACTTAAAGATAATAAATAAAAATATTTTCTCCACAAAACTTAAAAATACTCACACATAAAACGGGAAACATTTCTACATTTTGGATACATATCAAATGAGAACATATAAAAATATATAGATAGAAAAAATTACTAAACACAAAGATATATTTTGCATAAAAAATAAAAATACTCATACATTATATTCCAAAAAATTCTAAATTCTAAACACATATCAAATGAGAAAATGTAGTTGTAAAATTTCAAAAAAAAAATTACATCATAAACAAACAAGAATTAACACCCCACATTGAAATATTGCATTTATCTTATAAAGAGATCAAAAAAAAAAAAAAAATACTCTAATCAGAAAATTTAAAACATTTCATAGAAAGAATTTCTTAAGAAACTTTTACTCTCTATTAGATAAACAAGGTTTTCCTACTATTTTAGAACAGTGACAAACAATGACCAATGATAAGTGACCAAACGATGATGAATAACCATTGACAAATGAGTTGCCACACAATGAAGAGTGAGTTGACGCAATGGCAGCCAACTAAGTGTCGTAGCGACAACTCATTGGTCACTATTGCGACAACTCACTAGTCACCATTGTGACAACTACTTGTCACTATTATGAAAACTCCTTGGAACAAAATCCTAGAGCAAAAATCCCCAAAATAATGAAGAATTCATAAAAAATGATTAATTTTAAAGAAAACAATAGAAAAAGGGAAAAAAGTAGAAAAATGGGTTATGCATAAATGAAATAGTAGAAAAACCTTACGTTTGTATACAGTAACCCATCACAACTCTTGTTTACTCATGTTTTCATTTATGTAATAGGGACAGGCAATGAAACAGAAGAAGCGATTGCGAATATAAGGGAATAATGTTGAAGGAAAACTCTCGATGAAATTAACATCCTTCGAGAAATATTGTCGATGAAATTTCACGCAGGGTGGATAGGAAATGCAACAGAATAAAAGATTCATAGGGGAATACTCTCGATGAAATGAGCGTCCTCCTGGGAATATTCTTGATGAGATTGAGTGCAGGGGGGATAGGGAATGCGACAAAAGGGAGAAGTGATTTCAGATGGAGACATGGGAATACTCTCGAAAAAACTTAGTGCAGGGGGGAATACTCTTCGAATGTGTTAAGTTGAGGGAATGAAATTTAAATTACTTGAGGCGAGTTCGGGTGGAAATAAATAGAAACATGAATCATTGAGCTTTTTGCTACCATGTTTGGAGCTATTTGTGAAGTACCACAACATTAATTTGGTTAATGGGCAAATAGTAATTTGGTTAATGCAACCGAGTGATCCATTAAAATTTTTGAATCGCCATATACAGAGGGAAACCGAGCATTATCTGATGTCACATCTGGCTGTGCAATAGGTGAGGCTACGCATGGAAGAAGAAGAGAGTCAATATATTAGGTGATATGTCTCTTCGCCTGCAAACGAGAGTCTCGAAACTGGAGGAAAATTTGTTTCGAAACAAAGGGATTAACGACAACGTTAGAGACAACGTTTAGGGGGGTGGCCCTGTGGGACCCGTGCTCACGAGAAGGTGCTCGTCAGCGACCGGGGGATGCAATATCCAAAGGGTGTTCCATCAAATGGTTAGCCAATTCCTGTCGCATATGTCATGGTGCCATGCACTAAGCTGCCGATGATTGGCTTAGTGAATTATTGTTAAGAATTTCCTTACTTTCAACTATTGAGAAGTGGTAGAGCCCTTCGTTTTAAGTAACCCCAATTGCAAGTTATTTAAAAAAACAATATTTATAATTTTTTCGGTGTTTCTCCATGCAGTTTCCTGTAGAATAGATAAGGGAATAAGACGAAGCAGAGGAATTGACCGGAATGCCAAAAAATTTCGGAATCGGGACAAACAAATTTTGATAAATCTTGTAGTAGGAGTGTTTGAATTATGTTCTTCATGGTGGAAATAGATTCGGCAACATCAAAAACATCAAGGGCACCCAAAATCTTGAAGTTTGATAAATATAACCTAGATTTACAAAATTCCCTCCAATATTTTATTAAAATCTTTCCGAAATTTCCATGATTTTCAGGGAAAAAGACAAGCTAGTTAGACTATGGCTTAAGACAAATATGTGAAATCTAACAATTGGCATATTGTGTTAAAAAATACAAAATGTACTATAAATACCTACAATGTAACAGTTCGATCAACCATGGGAGTTGTTGCAAAGTTTCGGTCAAGCTCATGCATTCAGCTAAATGAATAAGGACATTTTCCAAATGGCATGCGAAGGTAAGTCAATGTAAATACCTTGAATGTAAAGTTATGATAAACTAAAGGAATTATTGAATAGTTTCAGTCAAGGTTATGCACTCCTGCTAGATGACTAAGTACCCTTTTTCAACTCGCATATAAAGCTAAGAATTGATGCATTTGGCATGAGAAGGTACTACACCATATCATGAAGAAAGATGTTTTCATTCATTGAAATACAAGCTAGATGGCTACAGATAGTTGAAATACCAAGGTAAAGCCAAATAGCTTTCTTGCTCTAGTCTAAATGAGCATTGGTGGGTCCATCGTTTATGATTTGATTCGGAAAGAAGCATAGGAAGTCTAATAAATGGTTGATTTACAATTGGCATATTAAATTTTAAATTACAATATATACTACAAATACTTGACATTGCAAATTTTGTGGAAATTCCTCGGTGATTTCCTCATAGCTTCTACCTAAAAATTTCATGTGTAGTTTCCTTAGGTGGTCTTCTAGCTTCTGACCTAGTCATAGGTTTAGGTGTAGGCATGTCTTTAGTTATCTCAGGGGAAAAATCCAGTATTTTCCCCTTCTTGTAGGTTTGGAAAACCTCTGCCCTAGGTTGTCTTTTGGTCACTAAGGGTATGATATATGGCTCAGCACTTTGTGGCCTAGGTAATGTAAGAGTGTTGATGTTTTTTTTACTGGTGAGAGACAGGGAAGAGAGTTGTTGCCTCCAAAAATGCCTCCCAAGACATATTAAATTGTGTGATCTCATGAAGAACTATGATTTTAGATAAGTGGAAGGAGAAATAACTAGGACACAACTCAAGAGTCATTTGACAATAAAATGACATGTCAAATTTTATTTGCAAAATATAATAATTTGACAAAAACCCGAACAATAAGCATAACAGAATACATTGGATCACCCGTGACTTATAAACACTAAAAAAAAAATTATTATTATAACCTTAGTACTATAAATCTAACTTTACTATTATAACCTTACTATCATAAAAAATAATAATAAAAAATCATTCCTATTTAATTTTTTTAATATTATTTTAAAAATATATCACTTTAGATATATATCATTTCTTTCTTATTACGTCATTTTATGATCTTATTGGTTTCTCAAATATACAATAAGGGAACACATGTTTAATGATGTCTATGTTAAAGCTCAAAAAATGTGTTAATGTTTGATTTTATGATTAATATATAAAATTAATAATAATTTTCTGAAAAATAATATATTTAAAAATAAATGTTTGTTTATAAATGTATATGTTTTTTAAGAATTTATATCATCTAAATTTACAAACTGTTCTCAAACCTTCGTATTATTAAAAATAAAAATATAATTTACAGTTATTTATTTATAAATAAATTTGTTATTAATTATTGAAAATATGGTATATAGTTTGGGGATGAGATGAAAATAAATACATTTAATAAGTCAATTCCTATCCCTCTATATTTGCAAGTTGTTTGTTTTTTTTCATGTAAAATTTGCAAGTAGATAAAGACCATGATTTAATATGAGGTTTTCTCAGAGCTACCCTTAAAATGGCTATGTAGAGAATGTGTGCGCTTAAAACATGTTAATTAAGTACATATTATAAAATATTTAATTTCAAAATCAAGCGTTTTGCAGATGAGAATCACGGTGATTAGTCATTTTTTAAAAGGGAAGTCACGTATGATTCACCGATTCAATTATGATGTAGAATTTTATTTTTCGACAGGGCAGCAAGTCCTTGCCATTGACAGCGCTAGATATGATATTTACATGGTAAGTAAGCTGAATAGAAGTAATTACCAGTTGCAAGTGATACACCTATTATTCAAATTAATACGCGACTTCCTCTTTTAAATAAAAAATGACTCGACACTAATACTGGTTGGCATCACCGTGTTACTCATCTACAAAACGATTGATTTTGAAATTAAATATTTTATAATAAACATGTTTTAAGCACACTTTCTCTACATTGCCATTCTAATTAGTGCTCTAAAAAACCTCATATTAAATCATCGTCTTTATCCACTTGCAAAGTTTACATAAAACAAAAAAAACAACCTGCACGTACAAAGTTTACATAAAACAAAAAAACAACTTGCACGGGATGGGAATTGACTTATTAGATTTATTTATTATCATTTCATCCCCGAACTATATTGTCAATAATTAATAACAAATTTATTTATAAATAAATAATTGTACATTATTTTTTTATTTTTAATGATACTCGCGTTTGAGAGTAATTTGTATATTTAGATAATATAAATTCTCAAAAATGTTTATACAATTATAAAAAAAACATTTATTTTTAAATATATTATTTTTTAAAATTCTTTTATTAATTTTATATATTAATCATAAAATTAAACACTACCAGAAATTTTGAGCTTTAACATAGTTATCATCAAACAAGTTTTATATATATATATATATGAATGATGATAACAATGTCAAAGCTTAAAATATGTGGTAATATTTAATAACTCAATTCTTATCCCTTTACATTTATATTTGGAGGTTGTTTTATTTTTTTTTCTATGTAAACTTTGTAAGTGGATAAAGACCATGATTTAATATGAAGCTTTTTAGAGCTCCAATTATAATGGCTATGTGTGCTTAAAACAAGTTTATTAACTACATATTATGAAATGTTTAATTTCAACATCAAACATTTTGTAGATGGGAATCACCATGTGCCAACCATCATTAGTGTTGAGTCATTTTTTAAAAGTGGAAGTCATGTATGATTCACTGATTCAATTATGGTCTAAGATTGTTTTTTACAACAAGGGGGTTGTGCAGCACCAAGTCCCTACCTTTGACTGCGCTATTCAAGGGAGAAAGGGCACGAGATGTGAGATTTTCATGGTAAGTCAACTGAATAGAAGTAATGATCAGTTGCAACTAATACATGTAATATTTATAACTATAGATAATATTAATGTAATTTGTATACATAACCAAGAATTATCCATAATATAGAAGGTATTCAAGCTCTAAGCTTAAGTAATAGGTGAAAGACGATTGATATAGAAATATCATATGTAAGCTTTACGTACATCATGGGCACTTGGCTTAATCTATAAATTGAGGGCTTTCAAGGAAAGAGAAGGATGGAGGATAAATTGTAGGCAGGGGTATAGGAAAAGGTGGACGTGGAAACCATTATAGCAAGTGACATTATCCGAATTAGGGTATGCCACTTCAGCATGGATTTTTTTTTTGGTATGATTTTCCTTTTGGCACCTTGAGTCAATTGATTTTACCTTATAGGGCTCAATTTTTAGGTCTACCTCTTTCTATTTCTCATGTTGCTCTCAACAAGCCCTTTTGTACAACGGAAGAAAAATAAGGAGTAAGGAGCCATAGAATTTCTTACTTCCTTCACCCTAGAAGATGGAGTATTGCGTTTCAAAACCACTTGAAAAATGCTTGTTGTAATCAGGTTCCTCTTACCAACTGGTGATAAGTAATGACAAAAGCAACGTGATAACTAAGTTACATGACCTTATAATCAAGGCAAACCTATTATTATTATTCATTAAATCGGGAAATCAAATCTGCTATAGCCACTTCATAAAATAACTTTATTCCTTAAATTTTTTTGAAGAAGTTGAAGCTTTAATGGGAACATTCACATACTGTTGGAAAAATTTACTAAAGAGTCAAAGAAAATTTGACTTTATTGTTGTTCATTAAATCAAAAAATATTTTTTTCTGTAGCCAAATCAGAAAATTACTTCACTCCTTGAAACATTTTCAAGAAGTTGAAGCTTTAGTGGGAACATACACATATTGTTCGAAAAATCTGTTATAGCCAACTCATAACATCACTTCACTACTTGATTTTTCATGTTGAATATTCAAAGGTCTTTCCTAGACCAAATCAAAGGCAATATGGAAGACAAATCATTATCGTCTCGTGTCTTCCTAGTCTTCAGGGTGAGTTTAATCACAACTAGGGGAGCTTCTCTTTTCGCAATGAGAACTAGGGTTACCCAAATGAATGAATATTTTCTAATTCCCTCTTTATATGCATGTACATTTGAGGTTATCCTCTGTTTTGTATAATAATGGAAAATTCCCAATAAAGTGTGAACAATATACAATATATTATTCAATATTGAAATTAAACATGTAAAACTAATGTGGGAAGATTAGTGATGGCAGTGAACATGAAATTTGAAGGTCACCTTTAGTAATTTGAAAAAAACTCTCTAGAGGGATGGCAAGGTGGATCAAGGTGTACATATCCTTAACTACCTGGGACATTAGGTTTTTCCACCGCTACTCTTAGCCCACAATACAATGCTTGAAAGGAGGCATTTGAGGTTCTAGATGATTTGGTGAAGAAAGTCCTTACTCTCGATGCTACTAATTATGCATTAATCGTAGAGAGTCTCTGCAGAGAAATAATGGTTGGTGATGCACCGGAGCTGTTGGGTTTTATGGAATATAGATCATATAAGCTTAACGTGGAAAATTACAATGCCTTGATTCTGGTAATGTAAGGCACACGAGACACATATGTCTATTGACATCTTGGGTAATATGGTGGCAAAAGGGTGTAGAGACAATGCAACTGTTTACATGACATTTCTTAAAGGTATAGGTTATCAAGGTAAGGCAAATAAGGCTATGGGGTTTCCGAATGAGTTGGTTACTAGAGGAATCGTTACTCATAGTTCTATCCAATGTACAACACTACAAAATGATGTATGGGTAGAATATTTTCCTTTCATGGTCCTTTTACTGGTTATACACATGGTCTGCTTCTGCAAGGTTCTTAATAAAAGCATAAACTTTCTTGTAAAATACTAAGATGCTTTCTAAGAGTTTTCAAGTTGAGTATACTTTTACATATCTATGTTATGTGACCTGGGTTGATATTCAAAAGGAAGCCATTATAAAGTGACTTCTGCAGAGTGGGTTTCATTGAAAAAATATGTTATTCTCAAATTCATCGTTGAAAAGCAATGAAAACCAGTAATAATTAACTACATGCAAAAATCATTTGAGAATTCATAACAACTACACACAGTTGAAAGTGAGGATGTACAAATACTCTGATAACATCATAAAAACATGGGCTCTTAAAAGGACGACAAAATTATTTTTTCTATTCCATCTTTAACAAGATAACAACATAGGCCTCACATTCATTTTGCATATTTAGGCATTGGACATCCTTGAAACAAAAGCTTAGGATGGTCAAAGGACATTATAAGTACGTTCTATACTGATTCAATGAACATGAAGGTGAATCATTGTATATAAGCTTATTGACCATTGACTCCTGAACATAACTGATTGACCCATGGCGGACGATTTGGTTGAGTAACATATTTTCCCTTCAGGGTTATAGCTTGGTGGGATGATTGCAAATTTGTAGGCATAATTTTGGTAAAGTAGTACATATTCTCCCTCCAACTATTAGTATAATCCAAAGATCCACTAGGTAAGGGGTTTGCTAGTTGTACATTCATTAACCAAATATGTACGGTCAACTCAATAGCTACCTATCGTGGGAGTTTTTATATGGAACAAAGTAGTGTCTACTATTATTGAGGAGTAGGGGAGGAGAAAGACCCAATCTATCCACTGAAAGAGAGAAGGTGGACCCTCATTTTCCTGTATCCCACTAAAAAATTCTTGCATGAAATCGATTCAAAAGGGTATTTTATGGGTTTCTAACTTACAATATCCTATACCAACTAGCAGCATGGGCTAAGGTAGTATCTACCATAGGTAGAGGCAATAGCACAGGCAGTTTTGGTTAATCTACACAAAGACTCAAACCAGTTAATCAACCCAATGAATGGACCCATTCATTCGCCTCTTTCAGTTTTTAGTGAGAAGAACTTAATTGGATTGGTTGGGCTAGAAGCACTATAGGCCCATATTGCTTGGGACTTCCTACATTACATACACAAGAATTCATTATTCATTAGTTCTGGGTCTACTTATCTGTCTTTATTAAATTTAAGTGAAGCATCCCATCAATGGAGAATCCCAAATAGAACCCAAGTGAAAAATATATGCTCAAGGGGGATTAATTTTCCATACAATGACCACAAATTCCATTTTAAAATGTTCACTGGCAAAGACTAGTCCTCATCCCAGTGATTGTCCTACTCATGGTCGTCCAACTTCCTCTAGAGGTTTTCCTCGTTAAGTGACTCACCAGACCTAAGGAGAGAAAGGTACAATCCACAAAAATCCATGTGGGAGAGGATTTTTGTATTCAAAATTTTTATTTTATGTGACAATGTATCCATAATTTCAAGATTTCTCAACTAAGACAGAGTTATACACAACAAATTTTAAACACCCAATAGGTGATTAACATGATAACTAAAGCATTCAAGGTGAAAACCGTGTATACATAGAGTGAGACATACTAGTAAAATCAATTATATTTCACAAACAAAGCTGAGGGAAGAAATTCAGACACAACAAAAAAGAGGATAAAACTTCCGCATTGCACTGTATAATAAGACCAGAGAAAATTACATGTATGAAATTTAGCTAATTGAAATGTGCTGACAAGAATAATACAAAGAAACATGTATTTAATATTTATTATTAAATATTAATGCATGATATTATTTAGCTTTATGTGTTTACTTGTGTAAAATCATCACTTAATCAATTTCACATCAGTTGATATGCGCTCTATTGTGCCGTCTTATGTGTCTCCAGAAACCTACAATTTTTGGCCAGGTGTTTTTTGTGCATGTACCCTATCTGTAGTCACTCTCCCTTAAAGATGATAGAATGAAGCTTTGCTTATATTTCTTCTGTTGTTCCTATGTAGTTTTTTGACTATGGAACTATCCCTTTGCTCCTACTCGACATAGAAAGTTAGTGAAACATTTTTGCATCTAAATAAAGCTTCCCTACTCCTACCTCATTTCTTAGGATCCACCACCTTGGACCATCATGAGCATGGTCAATCTAAGAATAACCTGAGAATTTTATATCAGTGCATTCAAACTATGTGATAAAGGGACACTAACTTTCTGGAGCTCCACAGTGACACAGAATAGTCAAAACGATGATGAATAAGCATACCTTCCATCTAGAGCATAACTAATTTCAGATCCTCCAGTTGGTTTAGTATTTTATTCTGTAGATGCATAACCAAGTAGTGACGTGCATGGTATTAAGGGTTTTTTCACCATATCTTCCTTAATGGTAGTGGCATCTATATCTTCTCCCTTTCGTCATTCCCTTGTAGCCATAGTAGCTTCTAGTTGGGCTTGATACACTTTCCCTGCTAGTCACCACAGAGAAACCCATGAGACTAATTGTTAATCATAGTGTAACAATAGCCTAACAAAAATTTTGATATTGAAAAAGAAATACCAGGTGAGGGAGGTTGGGTTATCACACTTGATATTTCTACCCATCCAAGTTAGTTTCGTCACCTCAAGGGCTCTTTAACATTGCTCTTCGTCCAACTAGACTTCTTAACAAGGCTCATCAACAAGGCTCTTTGATTTTAGCATGGCTTTTCTTTCAACAATGCCCTCAAATATGGATGCAAGAGGAACGAAAAAGAGACATGTATACCGAACAAAATAATTGATCGATTCAACGAATTGAACCACCATAAACACTCAGATGTAATTCTAGGAATTGAACATTCTTGCATCTTAGTCTTAGTCTTGTATCTATCGTGTTTATCTATTTGGTCATGATTATGTTGGTGAGAGCAACTTGGAGGTATTATGAAGTAATTAGTGAAAAGAGGCTTCAGAAATTGCTGATTCATCTAATGGAGTTTCTTCAGTCAAAGAAACAACAGTGGTTTCAGTTTTAGATTTAGATCAATGTAAATTTCAGGCAATGGAGAACCAAAAACCTGCTCAAGCCACTGCAAGATACCTTCGCACACCATGCCACACCATGACACATCATAGCAATATGAATTCACATGACACGCCATGCCATGACACATCATAGAAAAATGCATTCATAGATAGAAGAAATAGAAATATAGTAGTTGAAGTTTTCTTGCCTCCAAAGTGACTACTCATTTACCCTTAATATTTAATATCTTGAACTAATGCTAACAATAACTAAACTTTTACAAAATTATTCCACAATTCTAAGTGAATAGATGAATATAAGATATGATTATACCCTTCTCACCTCAGGAAGAGGAAAAATAAGATGAACAAACCAGACTGCATTACAAAAATACACTTCTATCCTTAAAAAAATTTAAAATTTTTTGTTTTTCATGACACTAACCAACTGAAGCTAATGTTAAAACACATTTTCAATTAGTATAGGTCCTGCGACAGGGACTAAAAATTATTAAAGACCATACTTTATTCTGAGGTGTTATATATAACATTTTTTTTAATTTAAATATTTTGAATTCGATATATTTTGAATTATTTCTATGTCATTTGAATAAATATTTTTAAATATTAAAATTTATTAAAAGTATAAACTAAAATTAAAGAAGTGTAAGGTACATTTATATTGAATAAAAAATATATAATTATGTTGATATGTCTTTTTTTATGGAAAGTTAGTAGATTATATTTTCTTTAATCTACCCACGTGGTGTAGAATAAATGGTGATGGGGTGTAATATTAAGTCACTTCGTGATGTGAGGCTCACTGGCTCAAAACTATGTGGAAAAAAATCTAGTCACGTTAAGGGCTAGTGTGTCCTAGGCCAGGTTTGATCCCTGGGTAATTTTGAAGCCTTAGATTCCCCTGGGTCATGGTTTCGCAAGCCAAAGGTTAAGCGTGTAGTCATCTCTAGAGGACATAAAACACTTGAAAAAAAATCTTTTAATTTATATTTTCTATTTTAGAGTGATAAATGAATTATGTTGGGATATTCTAACAGTCTTTCCTATACCAATACATAAAATTTCAAATTTTAATTGCCTTGAATCCTCAAATCCATTTTTAGCTATTCATATATACCTAATACAATTATAAAATCATTATAAAAATTATGAAATAACAAATGGCGTTGTACGAAAAACGATGTCGAATGATATATATTAACTAAATTTGCTAATATGGCTTTTATCACTTTATTTATATCGATTACCATCCAAATATCCTCATACAATCCCATATAATCTAAAACCTAAATAATTTCAGGCTACTAATCAAATTCATGTAAATTTTATCCTAATACCATAAGATGGAAATCCAATTTAAACCAAATGTGTACTAATTATTCGAAATGTTTAACAGATCAATTAAAACGAAGGGAAATTTTATAATCACTATCTAATGGTGTGGGAAAGACCTTAGAGTTATTAACATTAGAGTACAAATATGTCAAACTTATCAACAATAATGTTTTATATAAAATTTCAAGCATATAATTGAATAAGAATGGATAGCTACTATGTGAATTTTTGAAAATGTCTTTGTTTACATCTTCTAACATTTTTGCAAATTAAATTCCGAAATGATGTTACCTCAACATCCTTTGGATTTTATGTATATATTTGCACCACGGATGTAACTCAGTTTTTTTGGCCAACTATTTTTTAAATTTAATTGTAATTTAAGAACTTTCAAGGATGTTAAATGGATCTTACCAAAGTTAGTGTTATGAGTTTCGTCATCCAAGTATTTTTCTAGTCTCTTCATGCTCATATTTTGTTTGATTTGTTTTAGTTTAGACCCTCTTGTAGTATTAGGATTTTGGATTATCATCTATTTCTGGCTTTATGGTTTTATTTGTTCTCACGTGATTCTACTTTATATTTTTTTTGAATATTTCACTCTGTAAACTTTAGTTCTTATGGGATAAGAACTCCCTAGATAGTGTGATATACAACTTCATATACCTATTATCCATGCTACACAATAATGATCAAAATCCTTTCATCTATTACAATATCTTTTTTTGGTGCCCGCTTACTCATTCTAGCATTGCTTCCATAGGAAGGTATTTTGGGCAGCCTGCTCATTTTTTCGTTTGGTTAGTTTTGTATTCTCCCCTACGCTGATGGGTTATATTTTTGGATATTGGAAAGGATCTTATGGGAGGAGTTGTATTTAAATATCTATTCTCTTAATTCCTTCAAACTCTTATTATTTTATTTTTCTATTTATCTTGTGATTACTCGAAAGTTAATTTTGGTATTAATCTACAATTGGATTGTTTATGAGTCAAGGCTTAAAGGTGTTTTATAGGTACTCAAGTTCAAGTTTATCCTGTAGAAAAACATTGGATGTCTATTCCTTGGCTAGGCTATCTGCTTTATTCCTCCATATATTTTCAACTTCTTCTCTCCTTTCTAGTGGAAATTAAATCTTACAGAAATAGGTTCTTGTAGTAGATGATGTCATCAAAATAGTAATGGTCAAACTACTTCCCAAGCACAAATATAAGTGGACCAAATAGCAAGGTATATTACATCAAATATCCTTTTGGAATTCCAAGAAACTGATGATGTTGAGAGTGAAGCCATAATTGAATGTATATGTATTCCAAATGAAGAAATCTAGGAGAAAATTAGTTGTTGGAGTTTGTAAAAAAGAAATAAAATTTTAGAAGCCATATTAATATCAAAGTCATAAATATCTGAGTGTTAATAATTTGGACCATATTACATCATCTATTATCACACCAACATGTGCACAATGTCAATCCAAAATTCATTAATTCATTCCCATGATCATAATACAAGTAATTGGAAGTCATTATGCTCATATATCATTGTCATCAAGGAAAATCACCAATCGTTAAGTCAGATCATTAGACATCATGTCAAATTCAAATTTGTTATCATAGTAAGATCTATAGTCCAATAAAATCTCAATCATTGAGTCAAAGGTCTAAATCATCATCATACATCATACAACTCATCCATATTAATTTGCCAAATCATGTAAAACTCTTGTGGCATAAATTTCAAACATAATGACATATCTATATGTATTTCACGGTCATCTACAAACCCAAGTTCAGTCCTCATGTTCATATTATAGAAAACATTTAAATGTCCCTGCTCTTAGATGTTTCTGATTACTGCTACACATCAGTTGAACTGACATCCTCCAGGGAACATTTGATTTTATGCATAAAAACTTCATTTTTTTTGTCCATCAGGCAAAGTCATACCCATGGGCCTTTCTCTGTGCAAATTAGGCTTGAGAGTGGGATAAAAGCATCTTAGTTCAAACCTTTGTGGTAGAAAAACAACGTCAAATACCCATAAATCAAACTTTAATAGTACAAAATATACATATAATGCAAATGGTAATATGAGTAAGAATCTTGAGGAGAGATTATCCCTCTGAATGAGAATCAAGTTCATTCATCTTCTTTCATGTCATCAACCTATATTTACTAGAGTTATGAAAAAACAAATATATTAGATCATAAATTTAAACATATATAACATTCTCATGTCAGCTACTATGTCACCACATCATGACATCAATCTTTCATAAAGGGTTTTATTCACATGATAGGGACATCGTACAGGTGAGACATCACACTTCAAAGATCATGAACGCAATATCACTTCTATCAAGATATTCCATCAAGTAAGGGCACTTAGTTTTACTAATCACATCCCAAACATAGTCACAGTTAGAGTATCAATACCATAGTTCTATCATGGTTAGCATGCTTATCATGATCAATAGGATCAAGTTAGTTAATTCAATAAAAAAAATACTAAAACAATAAGAGTTTCTACCATTTTTCAATACTTTCATCATACGTATCACAATAATTAACAATACCATATCAATGAGGTAACCTTCTATAAGAGATTCATCGTGTCTTATGAATTTCAAGTGTCAAGAGTATCATTTACTAGAGTCAAGTTTCTAGCCTTATTCAAAAGAACGAGATATACAAAGACAACAACTGTTAGCCAAACATCAAGACATACTACTATATTGATGATCAACATTAAGTAGCCTCATATAATGAATAACATCATCATGATCAAAATGTACAATACTAGATGCACCATTTCATCATAAGAACCATGCATCTAAATAATGTTTTTATGCATGTATGATCCATTCGAGAAGGATATATTCACATCATACCTTAGGGCTTACATTTCCATTAATACCACAAATAAAACATAAAATTCAAACAATATACCTTTCATACCTTGTATTATTCAAATACTTGTGCACCTTATTTATTGACATGGGAGGTTTGTGGTGCTTTGTCACTTTTTCATCAAGTTCCTCTTTACCTCTTTTGAGATCTAGCTTGTCTTTCATGCATCTCAAATGATCTTCGAGAGGGATCCACTTATCACATCTCATCAACGAAGTTAGATACATCCATATACTTAAATATATATGCTATGAAGTATACGCAAAGATCCAAACAATAATCATAATAATCATATCCGTAAGTCAAAACAAGAGTAAAGACACAGAGAAACATCATAAATCAAGGAATACTTATTTTCAATAAGAGCTGATCCTCACCCTCTTGAACCAACCTTTAAGATCCATCACTATCCATAGTCCATATAAGAATGTTGACTTCAATTCCAACAATCAGGCCTAATAGAGACTATTGCATCTAGGGATTCATTGAATATGTCCCAAGTTCTTGAGCATATTCAGATAGACCATACTAGAGTTTCATCAAATATCAAGTATTTTATATAAGATAGGGTTCCTCTCAAAGCCTAACCATCAAACTCTTATGCACTATGTACCTAGGTTTTCCTTCATACCCTAGAATTATTTTAGGTCTCGATCATTCTCTTCTTGCCTCCATGAAAAGTGTTTCCATGGGGTGATATCTATGGATTTTCTTCAGCCTAGTTCTGATACCATGTTAATTTTTCATAGGGATATATTTTTATTTTATTTGAAAATTGAATTTCATCATTAACCCATTAATTTCACCCCATAGCATCATAACGTTATTCATATTTACATCATTATTGACTAACATATTCAGCTATATAGAAAGAATAAAAGAGTCATCATGAATTCAGTTGAACATAAAGGAACAATCGAAGAAGAGCATGCACACATAGAGACACCAAGGCTGGTCGGAGACCATGGAAAAACCCACTATGGGGAAAACCCGTGCAAATTATTCTTCTAATAGATTGTCATCAAATGATTCAGAAAAATAGAGTAAAATAATCAATATATTGACAAAAACTATAATATCCATGGAATGCATCTAAACATGGAAACTATGATTATGATGATTGTAATGTATTGTCACTTCATGTACCCTATTGCTAAACATTTTTTTCACTGAGTGGAATCTTAAGAGTACTGTAGTTTCATATTTGAGTCCCAATCACATGGAGCAGGAGTTGTGCGAGAGTCTATGACAGTATTAGATGCTCCCAGGTGGACTATGTGCATGTTTTCAGGGAAAAATGCACTTAAATCATGCTCATACCCCCACATGAACCCTTGAGGATGTTTTGTGTGTTCCCAAGGCTCCCCAGATGCTCCTTGGGCCACTTTATTTATGCGTCTAGGTACCTGAATGCATGATATTATTTTGAGGCACTAGATGCTCCCTTAAAGCATTTATGCATGTGTCTAAGGCTCACCAGCCGCACCCATGACCATTTTGTGCATGAGCCCGGGGACAAAATATCCCAGTTATGTGTGAATGTCCAAAAACCAAAAACTTTAGATTCGTGTCAGCTTTGATCTTGTAGTTTTAGAACCTTGTATGAGATTCCTCTGTTGCACCTATGTGAGCTAAGACAAAATAGAATAGGACAAGAGACCTTGATCAATGTGTTCAAATGAGCTTGAGGCCTCTTCTATTTATAGGCTTCCATGAGGGTCCACTTGATATTGAGGTTGACCTGTCCATTAGTACATGTGCATAGGGTAGACATAATCCAATATACATGATTGGGTACATAAATTCAAAAATAAACTTCTACTTTTCCAAATGAGGATATATTTAGTTCAGTTTTGGTCCTATCAAAAAGATAAATATATTGCAATTATTATCTTCTTCATGTGAGCTTCCCAACATGGAATTTTACCATAGTTGCATAATTTAAAAAAATGAAAAGTTTTGTAAGACAAAATGTATAATAAGAGTAGCCAATATTTAGAGAATTAAATTTAATACATGGCATGTTCATTATCCTACATCCATGGAAACATGAAAATGATCTATAAAAATGAGAACAGTTTTGAGAGAAAATTAAGGGAATCTTTCCCTCATGCATATAAAAGAAATATATGGGTTTGAGTAATGATAAATATAGAAAAGGAAACTTGTTTAATAAATTTTCCTATAAAGTCATCCAAATAATCTATGTCAAATTATATATGTGAGATATTTTTCCAAGCACATTCTCTTGTATCTAGGTAGTAGTCTAGTATGATTTATGTTCATAATCGTTGAGAAATATGAAAATATATTTTATGTGCATAACTATTGAGCATGTGAATATGTATGTGCAAAATGTTATTTTTCGTATAATCTCATAATAATAATTCAAATATTAGTTATTTTTATGTGATAAAATGTTCCTTCTTAACAATTTCATTATTGGACAACATTGCAAAAACAATGTTCTCCTCTTTTTCACAATTCAATACTTGCATAAATAGCATAATTTTATGATATTTCCTATGTGTATTGATTTAATCTACATATAAATAATTAATCATGCCATTATCATTTAACACTTCTCCATGCTTATGATATAATTTATGAAAAATTTACTATAAATTTTCCCTTTCCTAATAATTATCATAACCGTATAGATTAAATTGTTGGTAAACGCATATAGGCATAAATCATTGATAGACATCAAAGCATTTTCTTTATGATACTTATCAAATTGCTATAAAAACAATAAAATATAACAAAATTTTAACTTAATTTTAAATTATTATTACTATTATTATTAATCATAAAAATTAGTATTTGAGCTAGCTAACCATATCTACATTTAGAAGAACATGTAACTAAATTCATAACCATGTATATTTATTCCCACTTTATCATGGATATTCTTAACCTATGGATTTTTTACAATAACATGGGCCAATAATATGCCTTATCAATACAACATTCCCAAAAGGTCATAACGTAATTCAATATGAAAATATTTTATTTTAATTTTATTTTGTAATTTTTTTGTAAATACACCCATAGGTGTCTATTTTGGAATAGAGATTGAAGAACTTTAATTTATTTATTAGTGATTATTAGATGGCTAGTAAGAATTTAACCTTCCATGAATATTCAAGAACAATTTTAATAGTAGTCAAAGATCAAAGATTGTGATTTATCATAAAGTAGTTACAAATTTGGTGCCCCATTGTAATAATGCAATAATATTTCAATTTAAATATTTGCATTACAATTTTCTTTTAATATTTAGTGGTGTAAGAATTTGTAGCTTAATTCATAGTTGAAGATAAATTAAAAAATTAAGACTATAATCCACATGAACATCAAATTTTATTTTATTTTGTCTGAGCACGCAAGTGATCAATAAAATTCACTTCACAAGACTGAATTCCATGATCGGGCCCTAGCATATATCTAACATCGTCAAATCACAGTTTTTTTTGTGTATACTACCTTTTATACATGTGGTATGAAACACTCGGAGATCAACCTTATATTTTGATATCAGGGTCAACCGATATCGAGATGTCAGGTGAAGCCTTATATTATGGGATTAAATAAATAAAATATAAATATGATATTCACCTAGAAACAATGTTTATTAATGAGAACATTCATATCACCTAATTTGTTTTAGTTGACAACAATAACCACCTGAAACAAAAACTTTGGAAAAATAAAAAATAAAGGAATTTCCTACAAAATAGTGAGGGATGTGGTAGGACCTTCGCATGGAAACTTGACACTACAGGTTTGATGTTTGGTAGGGTGGATGACAATTCACTAAATTCTCTATTCCACTTTTAATTAGTTAACAAGAAAAGACTCACAATATTACAATTCTACGAAACTTGAATACGAAGAAAATTGATGCAAATCATCTAGGATGATACAAAACTCTATAATAGTTCCTTGCCACCAAAGATCCGGATGTTGATAGGAAAGACAAAAATTGACGAAAATATCTCTGTTAGTTGAGAATTTTGATTCATAGAATTTCTCCACGATCTAGGAAAACCAAGATTTTCATGTTTTGGGTTATGATATAAGCCAATTTACACACTAGAAACCTTTAACCATTGAATATTATTTCCAATATGCCTAAAGCTGAGGATTATAACCTATGCCTAGAACCATGATTAGTTTGTCGCTTTGGTTCAGAGATATTTCAAGAATCTCGATAATCAAACAATTATAATATAAAATAAATTTATTATATATTCAGTGGGTCAAACAACCAAGAAATTCAAAGGAAATAAATGTACCTTTTATGATCATGAAATGAAGAACGGTTACACTTTTCGATATGTTTCTTTTTCATCCTATTCAAAATATAATTTGAACTTCTTTTTCTGCCACCGCTCCACATTCTCTCCTCATTCTCTATTCTTATTACATTAAATAATTCATACATAAAAAAACTCTCACACTAACAAATTTAATGATTTTGTAATCATCTAACAATATCTTATTTTCTGTAGACTATTCTATTACGTGGAAAACTAATTCGTATACATAAAAACCTCCTAACTATAGATATTTCTAGAATAATTACAACATAAAATACTAAATATTATAGTTCAAATGAAAATTTGAGGAATCCCGCATCCTCAGTAAATGGAAATTTTAGGAAGCCAACATCCTCTAGTAAATGAAATTTGATTTCAATTGGGAAGGTGTGTACATTAGATGCCTGCGAAAGAAAATAAATATTCATGGTATCTTCAATACTGGTAACATATTTGGAAATTTTGATTGCTATCATCCAAGTAGCATCCTCTCATGGCTTATTCTTATGCATAACCGAAAACTGAAAGTATTGTTGGTGTTTGGTTGATTTTTCCACCATTTTTTGAATATTCCTTCAATCTCTTCTTAAAATTCCTTTAGAAATTGTTTCTTCAATCCACTGTTCTTATTTTAATAATTAAAAGGTTTATCTACTGAAAATTTTCCTATTCATTAAAGTAAAATTAAATCTAGAAAACATTAAAAACTAGGGAAATCCCAATGTTACTTCGGAGTTCTATTTCGCAAATATTAAAACAAAACTTTTTTAAAAATGAACATAGTCTAACTTCTTAATATTTAATTTTTTGTATGTCTCTATAGGAAACCTTTATTTTCTTAAATTTTCTATTTGTAAGTGAACAAATTCATGATTCAATTGTCTCCTTCACATATATACTCTTTCTTTATACATGTTTTTATCATCCTACAAATGTTATTTAAAATTTTTTTATAATCCCTACATATTTGAAAACAAATCTCTTAGTGAGTCCTTATAATTTCCTACTTTCCTAATCTTTTCAATTCATAACATCCTCTTCGATGCATTCCATATAAAATTTAGAATCGACTCATCCTTGTGTTTCTATTTGATGAATCATTGTATGAAAATTATTTTTACTTACCAAAATTATTAGAGTTTTTCCCATGGTTCCTATTACTACCTCTGTCTACCCATTAGTCCGTGGCTGGTGTGGTAAGCTAAAATTTAGGATATTGCCTAGCTTCTTCCTGAAATATCCCCAAAAATGACATCAAAACATTGTATCTTTATCATAAATAATGTTTTTAGGAAATACATGCAACCTTACTCTTTTTCTAAGGATCATATTTTCAATATTGGTTACATATATTTTTTCTCCTACAAGCTATGAAATGTGCCATTTTTCAAAATATATGAACAACAACATAGAATTAACCATCACCATGGGGGCTTCACCGAGGGAGAAATACCATACCACGTGGGTTTATATTGGGCGATATATATTGAGGAAAAAATGACATAATATTTTGAGAATATAATAGGGGGTAAAGGGTTTTTATATTGGTATGTATAAAAAATGCAGCTCAAGGTTAATGAAAAAATATCAAGGGGTACAAAAAATGCTAATGAAAAAAATGGATACTCACAATATTTAGTGAATGTAGGGTTTTTTTTTAAATTGGGAAGGTCTAATGAGTTCATGTTGGTAGCGGGTTAAATAATGTGATTTTTAGAGGTATTTTACAATATGTAGTCCAATTAAGGGTATTTCTTATTATGCCATGAATGCATGTGATATGTCAGAGGTTCATTGTCACACCTCCCATTTTTTTTTTATTTTTTTTTTTAAACTATTTGTAGTAAATCCTAAGTTTTCTCCATTCCCAAAATATTTAAATATTCATTAGAGTCAAGCGATACTAACCCCTTTTTAATCTATTTAGGATAGTAACACCTTGAATCTTTAATTTGTAGCCTTTCGTTATCACTTTAGAACCCCATACATATGTGATCATTATAACAATAATCACAAGGCCGTAGCATATGATTTATGTATTACAAAATCGTTATATATATATTTAACACTATATATCAGCGATGTATATAAATATATGCGTATGATTACACATTTTATAATTATTGTTATACAAACCGATTTCTAAAAGCGATAGTGATGATCATCCATTGTAATAATTAAAGTATATATACTGATCGTGAAGGTCGATAGGTACCATTCCAATTATATATGATTTACCTAACCCTAATATTCATGTAAACTCTAACATGCGCGATTTCTCAAGTACCGTGACATGTAATTCACCTATATTGAAAATTCACTGTTTTAGGTATGTAAATCAATGAGGAATTTCCTGATGTTTTGACTCTTCGCTTGGTTGCCTGCCGTGACAGCGTTCCGCATGTGAGTTTGGAGTACTTGGTACACATCATTACTCCGTCTTTTGGGCTCGAAGAAATGCACGCGTACTATCCTCCTTCGCCAAGATTCATTACTGTTCGTCTCGCCCTTTCGTTTTTTTTTTTTCTTCAAAGATTCAGGGATTTATAATGTCTGGATGTGCATAGCAAGCTTGCGTTCCACGGCTGACCGGCTGGTAACCATCTTACCTGGCCGCTTCTCTTCCGCATTCATTTACTTGTGGAGTTCCCTTTACCATAGAGTTGATCTCTGCTTTTATATTTTTCCAGAGACTCTGGTTTTTTTATATAGTTTGTTCTTATTATGCATTTCAGCGTTTGCTGCTCAACTACGTTGTATATTTCAGGGTTTAAGTAGGGTATTACGATTTTCGCCTATGATGAATAAAGGGTTTGCTAATCTAAGCGGGAAGATGTTTGTTCCTTCTACAGGACGAACGATCGTTTTCTTGCATATCGATTTCCTCCCGAGCGAGTAAACCCCTTCTCGTTCCAGATTTACCCTTCTTCTGTGGTTACTTATTTAAATAAACTCATTTACAGTCTTTTCTTATTCATGACGCGTCTGTTTTTTTTTGTTTTGTTTCAGGTGCTACATAAATGGCTCTCGGCATTTACATCTACGCTTTGCCAACTCGACTTTCGGACGTGCTGATTTCCAGGTTTCCCCCTTTATCAATTCTTCAAAGGTGCGATTGAGACGCAGCTGCGGTTGTCGAGTTTTTTTTTTCATTTGTTCCTGTATGTGCGTTGGGATCTGGCGCGCACGTCTGTATGAAAAGCTTAACGATTGAAGTTATTTCATTGCCGCGATCCCATAGTTCAATGATTTATGGTTTCATTGCCCTTACACTAATATATCCTTATTAACTGGGGAGACTATGTATAATAACATTTCTACAGTAATATGGTTTTCGTAGATTTTAGATTTCTGTGGTGAGCGTTGTGAGTTTCTGGGTTCGGAATCTCCACAGTGGACATTTTTGTGTCATTCGATTTCGCTCCTCTATTGGTAGCATGTCGACGGCATAGTTCAGGGTAATCATACTTGTGCTGGAGGACTCGGCTATTGCTCCAACCTATTCACACTCATATGCCCTTCCTTCCCTGTTTACTTTTTTGTGCTTTCCATAATGAAGCGTAATATTATATCGTTTTTCACATAGAAACCCTGAATATTAAACTAAAATGATATTTTTAGTTTAAAAGCCCCAATTTAATAATAAGAGAAAACAACATGTTCACAGTTTCAGGACCCCTGTTTGCATTAACGTTACGGTAATTTTTTTATATGCCGCGGGGAGTGACTAGTTTAATACTTCTACGTATCATATTTCATGTAAATTCTAAACACAACTTTACAACATTCATTATAACTCGGAATTTCTTTCCGCTATCGAACTCCTGCTAATATCTATGTCTTACCTATATTTTTTTTTTCTATGCTCGGGCTTTTTCTTTTATGTTTGGAAACGTAGCAGATAAAACATATTTTAAATCTAGCCATTTCTCTTTACTGTTCGTACAAGTATACACTCTGTTTCAACCTTGAATAAAGGTTCCGCCTGGACGGTATTATCCGGTAACTAATTGGTCACCCCTGAAAGTATAAGCCGTAACTTACTCGTATCATGCAATTATATAACTGTTTTGGTATAACGCTCCAGTCAATTTTTATGGTAGTGATACAACAATAAGAGTTTAAATACCAACCAGATGTGACTATCAAATATTCTCACCTTTGTATATAACTTATGCAAAATATTCTCGTTTGTACTTGACCTAAAGTTTCTTGTGGTAGTAGTTTATAAAATGTCATTTTTTTTTCCAAAAAATCTAATACATGTGATTCAAATTATTGTACTCGGCTATTAGGGTGGTTTTTCTATGAGAAGTTTATGGAAATTGCAATAATTGTCATTTCTGTTCTAGCTGATTGCATGTACAATTAAAATCAACTTATCTATTGTTATTTCCACTGTAGTATAAGGACTTTAAATTCTTCTCTCCTGTATATAGACATATTAGTATTATTTTATGAGACAGAAGCAGATTTAAGCTAACTCATCAAATTTTTGCTGTGGAGATAAGTATCTTTAGATTTGAACCAGTCATGGTTTAGAGATTCTATAAGATTCTACTCTACATGTTAATATTCTACAACCATGCATAATGACAAAGGTGCACTCCTTGTGGTTCATTATGCTAAATGTAGAACTGATAATGAATATAAAATCAAGTAATTATTTTGTTTTTATATGTAGCCAATTCATACTGATTGAAGTAAATAAAACATTTCATTTCAAGACATACCACTCATGCAGTAGACCAACCTCCCAACCGTAGAGTTCTATTTTTCTCCCAGAACTCACCCCCGAGCTGAGACCACATCCACCACAGATCAACCCCTGATATGTTTAGGAGCAGCTTATTTAAGCTAATAGTTCCCCAAAGCCTGTTTCTAATTCTGCATCCAGAATAGCAGGATGCTTTTCTTCCTGTTGGCCTAGGCTTCCCATTTTTGGGATTCTTTAAAGCTGTTTTATGCTTTTCCTCAGCTTTTCCAGCTTTTCACCTCTTCCCAACTACTTTCCTCATCATTGGGGAATTTTAGATTCTTCCTCAAAATCTAATTTAGAAATAATTCCTTTCAAAGATTTCTGAAGGATTTTAAGGGAATAGTTGCCTTATCCATCCTCATGGATTTAGCAAGTGATCTCAAAATCTCATTCTTGGTCCATATGCACACCAGATATTTTATTTATTTCCTCAACTTAAATATTAAGTTACATTCACAATTTTTTTATCCTTTGGGGTCCACTCCCCTTAGGATTAAAATTGAAATGTCTAACTTTAAAATTCCAACACATAAATTGAGGGTGTTACATTCATTGAGTGAACCCCCCATGATGATTACCTATTTTGGTTCTTGCCATCCCAACCATAAAATACACACTTTCATAATCCCATGTTTTGCATAAGGTTGAGAACATTTGATATAGGTCTACATTCTAACTTCTTCATGTGGCACACTTAAATATTCTACATCCTTCAAAAAATATTTTTACATTAATTTGCATTCCTATCGAAAAATAAAAAGGATTTACTTGAGAAGAGGTTTTATCATGTATGAAATTTCGTGATAGCCCTCCAATGACCTTTTCCTTTATAGTATTTTCTCTCATTGAACATCTTAATGTGTATCAATTATTTTCCTTGAATAATAGATCTTTTTGCATCATGTAGTTCAACCACACATTTTTATTTGTGTTGTCTATCTTTACCCCTTCATTAACACAATCAGAATAATTACCTTTGATCATAAATTCATTGGATTTTCACAAGTTTTATAAGATTTCTTAAAATCAACATCATTTTTACACATTTATTTTAACTCACCAAACCACAAATTTTTAACTCAAAAACCATGTAGAACAAAATTATTTTTTCCTAATGCATTAGTTTCACTACCAATTAATCAATTTTATTCTTAATAAAAAATGTGAGATGTTGTAAAAATTCTAACCATTTAGCACATGTTTGCTTCAAATTATCTAATGCCTCCACTATTCAGTTGTTGAATAATGACATAATATTTTTATTTTTATTCATTCATTTTTTCACTAAAGTACACAATTGTTCTTTCTTCCTATCTTAGTACAACTCATGTCATAGTCCCATAAGCATTTATCTCAACCCGGAAAAGACTTATTAAAATATGGTTAAGATAAAATAGTGTTTTTTCTATAAATTTTAGCTTCAAAAATATATAATTTTTATTATTTAGTTCTTTCCATAATGGTTGTTTTCTTTCCATACTAGTTTCAAAAATGGGAGCACAAATTCTACTAATTTTTTTGGTAATTTTCCTATCAAATATTCACAAATAATGGAATATTCTTACCTTATATCTATTCATCTATGTATATGAATTTATGATTTGGTTTTATTTTCTCTTGGTCAGTCTCCAAGCAATCCTCAAAAATAAATAAACACAAGTATACTAATTTATTCTTCATTAAATTGCATTCATTTATATTAATTAATATGTTTTCCTTTTGTAAGTTGTTCAAGACTAACATGAGTTGTCTCAAATTTTCTTCTTATGTTTCAATATACACCGGGATATCATATAAATATGCTATAAATTTTTTACCTATTATATATTTCAAAATTTACTTATCAATCTCATGAAAGTGTTGCGAGCATTTTTGAGCGCAAAATTTATCACCAATAATTCATACAATCCACTATTGGTTTTGAAAGCTATCTTCCATTCATATCGTTTTTTCATTATAATTTGGTCAATGTGAAATTTTTAAATCAATATTTGGGAAATATGTTGCACCACTTAAACAATATATATAATCATTAATACAAGGTAATGGGAATATGTATCTCATTTCAATTTCATTTATCATGGAATCAATTCATAATTTCCATCTTCCATCTTTATTTTGGCTGAGGACTATAGGAACACCACATGGATTGAAGCTCTCATTAATTTAACATTTATCCAATGACTTCTGCACTTATCCTTTTACCTCTTCTCTCTCTTTCTGAGTCGTCTTATATTCTAGTTTATTTCCAACATTTGTTTCATCATGTGATCACTAATACTCATTATTGGAGGTAAGAAATTTGGAAAATCATCAACTATAATATCAGAAACCTCATCCAACAAGGTTTTAATTTTTATAAGAAAAACATTAAAATTTGTATTACTTAGTATTCCATTGGTGTTACTAATTAGAGAAAAGTGTATGTCCTTTTTTACTTATTCTAGTAGTTTGTTTCCACTCTTAAGAAACAACTTAGGATCAACTTCTTGTTTTTCTCCTTCATCCTTCAAGGGTGACGAAACATTTATTTTATCATCATTATCAAGAAAAAATGTATTTCCCTTACCATAATGAATGAATCTCCTATCATAATTCCATAATTTTCCAAGAAAAAAATGGTATACATCCATGGGAATTATATCACATAACACTTTATCCTTATATCCACTAGTTTGAAATTACACTTTACATTGCTCATCAAGCAATATTTTATGTCCTTGTTGTAACAAATATTACTTCTAGGGTGTAGGATGTCCTACTCTCTTTAATTATAAAATTTCCATCATTTTAGTGGAAACCAAATTATATTTGATACCACTATTATTCACATCTTTATAGCACACACCCTTTGAATTTCATATAGTACTAAATAAACTTTTCCTATGGGTTTATTCCTTAGCTTTCTTTTCTAACTTGATAAACACTCATTTCATCAATAATGATTCTCTTACTTATGAAGTCTCTCTTGTTGCAACTAAATTCACACAAACTTGTTTTTCTTTTGCCATGTGCACTTCTTTGACTTGGGAGATTGTTCTCTAGGCATTCCAAGGTTATCACATATATAACATATAGCTTGTTATTCTCCACCTATTCCTGTACATCTTGAAAGCTTCATTTTTTCTCTAAAACTCCTTCCTCCTTCCTCTCTTGATGATTGAAATCTTCCTCTGCTACTATATTAACCTCCTCCTCTTGTAGCATTCATTCTTCCGCTCTCATCACTCTGATTTTTGGATAATATATCCTCTATCTTCATGGAATATTGACATGAATATTATATTATTTTTATTCATCATATACTAATTTCATCTTAGATCTCATACCTCAACTCATTGATATACTAGATATAATTTTCAACATCTTTCTATAAATGACCTAAGTACTCTAATATTTAGTTTATAGAATTATTCAATATATTCCTTTAATAACATATAATTCTATATAATATTATACAATTTCTTAAAAATATTGAAGTTTAAGCCTTTAGGGATGACCTTACCTTTGAATTTAGCAACCAATCTATTCTAGCTCTTAATTTAGGACTTTCGCTTCCTCTTTCGATCTGCTTGTACTTCATCCCACCATAAGGTTGCATGCGATTTCAACCTTGTCACTACTTGATTTACTATTTCTATTCACGCACATCCTCATAATTGAAGTACTTGTCCATAGTATGAATCCAACCATTAAGATCTTTATCATTCAAGTTACACTTATAGATGGGTACCTCCATCTTAGATATGAAACATACTCTAGAGATATTTCTCAACACCCTCTCACATGTTGTTTCTCCACCTCCTCCTTATTTATTAGAATATTATTCTTCCTACTCACTGGAATCCCCTATCTCATCTCCTATTCTCTAAGAATATTCGATGGCCTCCAAACTTAAACGAATGTGCCTCTTCTATTCTAGAAGCAATAATTTTTCTATATGCCTCCCTTGTTCTATTATTTCTCCCCTATGTCTATGTGTCACTTCTTATTACTTCCAGAGCATGCCTTCTCTGATATCAAAATGATGTCATTTAAAAATAATGCACTCCATTTTCAATTTAAGTCTTAGCACCATGCTTCTCCTTTAATTTTTAGTGGCAAAGGCACTATACAGAATTTAACACTATAAAACGAGATTTTATTTGACCTTAGCAGAAAGGTGTTGAATATAATTTAATCCACATGACTAAATTCCATGACCAGTGCTAATATATATTAGTTATGGTCAAAACCATAATTTTATTTTCCATATATTACTTTTAATATTAACATCATGGGGCACCGGGAGGCCAACCTCAAATCGGGACAACATAGGTAATGCATATCGGAATATCAGTCAAGCCTCATATTGAAGGAGTAGATAAATAAAACTCCAACATGATATCGACCCGATAAATAGAATGTTTATTGATGAGAAAACTATCATCACCTTGTTTCTATTGTATATAAAAAATAACCATGATATACCATAATTTTGGAAAATAAATGATAAAAAGGATTTCTCTACAAAAAAGAGAAGGTAGGGGTGGAACCTTTCCTTAGAATCACAATATGAGAGGTTTAAGATTTAATAGGACAGATTGAAACTGTCATGAAATGTTTTCTCAAATTTTGTTTAGTTGACATGAAAACGCCTGGAATATCGGAATTTTAGCAAACTTGAATACGAAGAAAATTGTTGCTATCATCAAGGCCAATTAAAAACTCTGCGGTGAACCCTTGTCAACAGAGTTTGACTTTGACAAGATAAATAAAACTTGACAACAATATTTCTTTCACCCGAGCATGTCAAGACAAAATTACACAATGAATTGGGAAGATCAATATTTTCTTGTTTTATGGATTTTTGATATAAACTAATTTACACTCTAGGAATCTAATGTTCCTGATAGGATTGAAACCAAGGATCGACCATAACCTCTACATGGAGCCTTGATTTGAGACTCATGTTGACCGATAAATATAACCTTGATTGATTACTCACATTGAATATTTGATATTTCAAGAAGCATGAAAATAAAATAATTAACATGTAAAATCAATTTATTATAAACACACAATTCCATTAGTGATGCATGAAATACAAATGAGTTCTCTAAAAATTAGATATTAATTAAATGAAAAATAATTACATGTTTTGATAAATTTCTATGTCAACTTCATTTGAATCGCATTCATAATTATTTTTCTCTAATCTCTACGCATATTGTCCCCACACTCTCTAATGTAATTAGAAGAAATGTAATTACATTGAAGAATTCATACATAAGAAATACTCTTGCACTAATAAATTTAATCTTTTTCTAATTTATCAAAAAAAATATTATTTTTAAGTCAATTTTTTCTATTACATGGCAAACTAGTTGATATGTTTCAATATCTCCAAATCGTAAATAATTCTATAATTATTACAACTTATAAAACACTAAATATTACAATTGAAATGAAAATTTAATAAAACCCACTTGTTTTCCTCGAGCCAAATTTTGAGGAAACTGACTTCCTCTAATAAATGAAATTTGAATTCAACTAGTAAGATGTTCTTATATTAGGTCATTTTTCCATTTTAGTAAAATATATTAATTAGAAAGAATACTCGTGAACATTTTTTATATGGAAATTTGGGGAAATTTCAATTCAATAGTGGTTTCCTAAGGAAAATTAATAAAATAATAGTTAAAATAATAAAATAAGAGTTATGAATTTTGGCTTATCTCCTTATAGGTTTACTCAAATTTAAGTGTAGACACTCATTTTATGAAGAAGTATATATCACATCTAACAAGTACTCATTATGCATATTTTGGAGAGGAACCACATTGATAAAAATTGAAGATACATTAAAAAAGTGTGTTTCAACACACCTTTTTAATGTATACTCAATTTTTATCAACGTGGTTCCTCTCCAAATGTGCATAATGAATACTTTTTGGATGTGAAATTTAATTATGCACCCAATGAGTGTCTACACTTTAAATTTTAGTAAACGCATATGGATATAAGCCAAAAATACAATTAAAAAAAGCAGTTTTTCTTCTTTTCCCTACAAGATATTTACTTGTACCACTTTTAAAATTTAAACAATTTTGATTAGTTTAGATATTATAACGTAGAAATTACAAGAAAATTTCATGGGCACTTTTAGGATGAAATTTCCTCTAATGCACCAGTTATAAGTTTTTGGACATGTGGTATTGTAAGCCATGGTATTGTAATAGAGTGTATTTATAAGTTAAGAATTTCCATGATAAAGAGGGGTGAATCTCCATGTCTAAAAATATGGTTACATGTCATCATATATATATATATATATATATATATATATATATATATATATATATATATATATATATATATATATATATATATATATATATATATATATATAGATATATAGATATATACATGATTTTTTTTTAAATCTTCACAATGTAAGACAAATTATGAAGTAAGTGTCTTATTCCTACCATCCACATATAAATAATTGATAATTAAACTAAAATTTTGTAAGTCGTATTCCAAAAGATACATGTCGATATTTATAATTATAAAAATATCATCAAAATTAATCATATCATTTCAATTAGCCAAAATCAAAATGATGAAAAATAATTATATTTTCAAAAGTAACTATTCATAAGTATAACATCTCTATCCACAAAAAGTCATTGTTTAATTTTTCTTTGTTTTGTTTCCTTTCACTAGAATATGGTGATATGATTTTTGGACACCTCATAATTTTTTATATCTAATTTTCATTTTTAAATGCATAAATAAATTAATCTTGATGTAAAACCCCAAGGGCACTCAAATTTTACAGCACGGATTTGTAATTTTCTTTTCAGAAACAATCTTTTCCATCTACAAATAAGTGTATTCATATATAACATTTTTTTGAAAAGCATTTTACAATACAATTTTTGATATCCTCTTCAAAAATTATATTGATAATGTTTTCTAAAACAATCTTGTCCGTTTACAAATAGAGTGTATTATTGCATAACATTTCTCTGAAAAACATTTAAATTTTTATCCAAATTAGAGGGGAGTATCATGACACATACCTAATTTAAAAAAAAACAAAAGTGAGTTTTATATAAAAAAAAAAAATTGCATTTAGCACATTATAATGGCTTTATTTTGAAAAACAAATGAATGTATAAAAAAAATTATAAACACATCAACTTTCTTGAAATATTATATTCGATGTCAAATAGTTGATAGTATTATAAATTCTAAAGATGGAAAATTTGATTAAGCTATTTTTAATAGTTTATCAAATTAACATTGTCTTATAAATTAAATTGTTGGTATATGTTGATAACATCAAAATATCCAATTAATAATACATATTATATTTTAAAAATTAAATAAAATCATAAAATATTAATTAAATTAAAATTTATTTTAAATTGTTATTATTAAATATAAATATAATTAATAAATGAGTTAAACATATATAGATTTTAAAAAACTTGTGACAATATTTTTCACTATGAATAGGTATCTCCACCTTAGCATCAAGATTCTTAAACTATAGATATAATTTGTTATGAGCCAGTATCATGGCTTGCAAATATTACATGCCCAAAAAATTATAGATGATGTTCACATGACACATGTTCATATGAAATATTTTTCATTAATTAGTGGTTTGCACCATAGTTCATAAAACAACTATCACCAATTAAGCATCCCCATGGGCAATTTAATTATAAAAAAATTATATAGTGGATTGTAGGGATTTGACCTCTATGAACTACTCTATAATATATTAGTAGTAGTCACATGATTTATCTGAATAATAGTAACACTTACATCATGAAACATGTGAGATAGCCAAGAGGAAAAAAAATAAAATAAAAAATAACGAAATTCGTTGAATATATATATATATATATATATAAGAAAACACTTAATAGTATTTTTAACCATGGAGATTCACCTCCACTTTAGGATGGAGATTCTTCAGCTATAAATAGGCTTTCTAAAAATAATATTGGCGAATACAATAACTTACTTACACCACATACAAAAAAAAGCCAAAATTATTCTTTATATGGTATATGTTCATATGGAATTTTTTTAATTAATAAATTTAATTAAAAAGGAATTAAATGCATAACTAATTTTTACATAAATAGCAACCTTTGATCTATGATTATAGTAACACAACATCCCATATTTACCCACTTTTACAAACTTACCATGGTAAACATGAGTTGGGAGTTACTATGCATGACCCAACTTCAAAGATGGATTTATGGAAATGGGGTCCACTTTTCCAAACTTACTACAACACGCAAGGCACATGATCACACTACTTCTCAATTTATTTTCACTAGTGACCATTTTTCCTAAGCTGTGACTACCACTTTGCCAATATTAGAGCTAATTAACACACATATAGGGTTGTCAAAGTGTCAAGTGGCCTCCAGCCGCATAATTAACCCATCCTTAGTGTGACTATAGCTAAAATTTCCTAATTATGAGGGTGCTCCCAAAAACATTTTTCCTAATTTTTAGGGCTATCTTATAGGCCAACTACCAAGAATTCTCCAAAACTCTATCAACGATGTCTATGTGTCTACTTTCTCTTTTCCAGGCTATGTTATTCCTCAAAATTTTCCAACGCATGTGAATCATTTATAAAACCACTCTATGACTTTGGTATATGTGAGACATGAATACATAATTGTTCACTGATTCATTACTTTTATCAGATGTTCATCAAGAAGGATTGTTGTCATCTCATACTAGTTGGAATAAAATCCTATTAGCTCATGCATTCATATAAATAATCCAAGAGCCTATAAACCATGATTAATATCAATAAATATAGAACGTCATATAATAAGAAATATGTTATGAATGTAACATGTGTTTGAGCAGAATGATGACATGGAAAACCAGTCACATATTCAACACATTAAATCAAATATTGTGGTCATTGATATTTGTTAAATAATAACACATAATAACATATGTATAATATCAACCAAGCGAGGGACTTCCATGTATAACCCGACCATATATTGGGTTAAACCAAATATTTCTTCTAGCCAATCACCCTCGTGGAATATTCCACGCCTGAATTTGGGATTACATGGGATAAACGAAGACATAAACAAATAGGGAATTCAAAGGAAACCACATCCACCTTCAAGCCACAATTATTTGACCCAATATCGTGTTCAGAAATGCCCAAAACTAATACAAGCTTCGATGCCTCAAAATTTGTTCACCATACCGAAAGGAATTTTCCAGTCTCTGCCCACCTGTTAAAGGATTCCTCGAGAAAACCATCTCCACCTTCAAACCTTGTGTAACATCTCCGAATTGACAATATTTTTTTTTTTGTATGATGAATACATTCCCTTCCTAACTAAACTTTGCCCACAACACCTTCCTTCATCCAAATTTTATCTAGTTTATCTATTTACTAATTGGAAATAAAATTCCAATCTCTAAAGCTCCAATAATTTTATTTTGCATAGAAGATTATAATTCAATAGTTAAAATTTCTTCGTTTTTACCATGAATCATAATTTTCCTTTCTCCATGCTAAACTTAGCACATTATAAATATAATTTCCCTTTCACCTTATACATCCTTCCAACTTCCTCTTAAATTTTAGCATATATATATATATATATATATATATATATATAATCCCACTCACTTTGGCATAGTATTAAGTTTTATGTAATAATTATTAAGGATGGTTAGGGTAAACATATATATATATATATATATATTTAACATCCCCTTTAATTTTTTTCATGTCCTTGTAGAATACTTTCTCTTATTATGGTTGCTATGCATAACTACATACCACCACTTAACGTGATATAGTTGTAAGGTTTTCCGTAGCACCTAGGTTCAATTACACTTCCATCTAGACTTTTATAAGTCAAAGCTAATTATATAATGGTTTACTTAGCCACTTCTTCTAGACCCATTCCATGGAGGAAGAGGTTTAGAAGTCCTTTAATAATAATTCCTAATTTCCTTTAATAATAATTCCCTTAAGCCCTAAGTTCCGTTAATAATAATTCTCAATTTGAAATTGGCCCTATATTTATTTGAATTAAATCAAACCCACTTTATTTAACTCCTTGGATTATTAAATCCAACTATTTTAAGGTTATTACCTTTCCCATACCAATTCGGATATTAATTTTTTTATCGTTAATACTCCTAAAATCAAATTGGTGAAGTTCACGTTCAAATTCTATATTTAACTTTAATTATAATAATACAATTATAACACCCCTCCATTGCTTTAATCAGTGGTAGATTATTATTTCTTTAATGATTCTTCACTGACTCAACCATACTGATGCTTGGAGTATATGATTTAAACTCTTGACAAATTTTAAAACTTTATTCGAATTACTTATAAATAAAAATAGTAATGTGAAATCTTGTTGGCATTGGATTACACAATTACTACATTATTTTATACGCCATGTAAGGTTACGTGTAATTTCATCCGTCCCTCATTCCCAGGACCATTAAACTCATTGTCAGTGGTGTTTCAGACTGTATTCTCCCAGGATGTTTCCTTATCATCAAACAATAATGGTGAGGGGATGTTTCGTATGTTGATCCCCCATTTCCCATACAATATATTTTTTGGGATAGGCTGGCATTAAAACTTCAATACTTAATAGATTTTTGGCTTCTGTGATCCATCAATAAATTATGAAGAAATATTTCGGTAATAATCATATTATCATGAATAAAGTTGACGCGTTTTGAACCAGCCAGTGTCGTTCATCATGATGAACCACACTGGCTGGTTTGAAACGCGTCGACTTTGTTCATGATAATGTGATTATTACCGAAATATTTCTTCATAACTTCAGTACTTATTCACATGGCCTTCTCAATCCATTTCTTGAGACGTTAATCCGAGAGACAACTCTGGATCACGTTACATGTGGATGGTTGATATTTATGTTAGATTTAGGGTTTTTAAATTGGTTTAAGTAATATCATTTTTTACTATCGGCATTTAGAATTCGATTAAAAACCCAGCTCAAATTTTGGTCTCTATGCACTTATCTTTGCTATTAAGAACAATTTCGTAAACTGGTGTGCTTGACAAAATTGGTCATTGTTCCACCGCCGAGTTTACTCCCTAAATGATACATCGTAAGACGTTTTTCCTCCATGTATATACTATCCCTTTTATTTGTTTATTCATGGTTCTTCCTCCACTATTACGTATTCTATAGTCATCCTATTATTTATTGTGTCTGGTTTCTTATTCACAGAAGTACATGAACGAAATATTTTGGTTTTGAATTGAATTCACATGTAGAAAAATATGCCCGCACTCCTAGAATTTATGGTTTTCCTTTCTATTACGCCCCCATAATGCTTTTGGGAAGTTATGAAATGATTCCCATGGCAGCTTATACAACTTGCATTGTTACTCCTCTAGTTTATTTTTTAAATGAAATTTCCAACAACTTTTCTTGGTTTCTCCGCTCTGTATGGTTTCTTTCACTGATATATATATATATATATATATATATATATATATATATATATTTCTCGTTAAAGACTTTTCTCTTAAGTTATTTTATGATATCCAATTTCTATAATTTATTATACCTATGAAGGGTTTTGGGGAAATTTTCTTTAAATTGTTCTTGTCTCATTTAATTTAATACCTTTGAATTTATTCCCAATTTCAATTAAAGTAAACATATCACCGTGTAGTTGGTTTAAAAGAAATTTGTCAAACTGTAAATTTAATCCCAAATAACTTTTTTCTTCCCCAACAATAGGTCTTTACCTCGATAGCCTCCTACCGTGTTTGGTTAGCCAGAGCTATAGAGGTTTAACTCGTGGTAAGCTCATATAGCCTTATGGCCTAATTGAATCATAAATTTCTACACTTATAAATTTGGAGGATTGGGTATTGTTTCATTTTTCTGAGTATTTAATTTATGTTTTTATTTCACTATGATTAGTTCCAAAATCGTTTACGAATTTCTTACTTCAATCCTATGAAATTTTATCGCTCTAAGGCTCCAACTGTATCTTCTGTATATGATTAATTATAATTATTCTTAGTCTTCCATTCGGCCTTAAATGTATTATAGTAGTTACGAAGGTAGTTATATATATATATATATATATATATATATATATTGGAAATACTAGTTTTGTTTCTTTCATGATTATAGGTATAAATCAATTATACCATTCCTAAGGTAATTATCCAACTACATTGGATTATATATATATATATATATATATATATATATATATATATATATATATATATATATATATATATAATTTTCGTTCAATCTACTTCATGTAAAATTTTTGATTTCCAACTCTGTTATTTACAAGTATGAATACGATACACTTAACTGTGGAGTTACTTAAAATCCTATATATTTATTTACAGAATAGTAATACGGGATTTACTTATTTCCCAGGTTGGTTGGATGCCTGTCGGCTTTCTCATATGTGACATTGGCATGATTTGTTATATTTTATGATTCAAAATCAGAACAAAATTTTCTCCATGTAAAAGTTTCTTTCTCAACCAAGACTGGTTTAATTTACATTTCTACAGCTTGAACATTCACACAGATATACAGGATAGATTAAACAATTATTGTTTTTCTCTGCTAAATTGTATAACAACTTTCTTTTTATATCAGTACCAGTGGGATTCCACTACATTTATTTCCATTAAATGTGAAATTCATATTTTCTGTACTATTGGCTACAGAAGAATAAATTCTTTTTGATTCAGTTTTAGAACAAGTTTTCTTCAAAATCGTAGTGTAGAATATTATTTTTTCTTTACTTTACAGAGTATATGTGATCTACTGTATATCTTAGAATTTTTTTTTTTGCCGTTTAGAGTGATATGGAATTTTCCAAAAGAATATGGTTATTTTTTTTCAATTTTACTTTCCAATTCAACTATATTGTAAGGATAATATAAATATATGCTTACAAATCGTATTTTGTCTAATCACTCTAAATATAATTTTTCTTTATCTAAATAGAACAGAGTTTATTTAATGATATAGTATAGACTATATTTCAATATACAAAACCTATGTTTACTCTTTCTGAATTTTCATTTATACTCAGGATTTATTTCATAGTGCACCGTACAATTGGTAAGTGAGTATTAGGACAACTTCATTACTGAAATATTAGTTTCCTTTGAGGTACTGAACCTTAGATCTAAACCCGTTACTGGGATTTAAACATTTTGAGAGTTGTTCCTCTACATAATATGTCTGTCTAACCAGAGAGAATAAACTATTTTCCTCCTAGTTTATTCTATAACTGTACAGGCCCTCAATTTAATAATTCTAACTCACCTAAGTTCCCACAACATCTATACATATCCATCAACAAAATTTCATATAGATTTAACTACATTATTTTCTCAATAGTTCCTAACATACTAAGGTATAATTTAACACAAATGAGTTTCGCTGTGCATACCAATTAAGGTAGATTAGGCTCCTCCCAACCTTACAACTCTTTCTCTGTAGCTCACCCTCTAGCAGAGATCCTTTCCTCTAGTGATAGAAAACCTTTTGTCTATATTGAATCTGCTTATATAAGCTTGTTTTCCCCAGCCTGTTACCCTTAACTGCGTTGAGTTAATTCAAGATGATGTTTTCCTGTTTGCCTAGGCTTTCCCTTTATTTCTTCCACAAAGGTACTTTTAAATATATCTTTTCTGCTTTCTATCTTTATTCCACCTCTTCCCAGTAATTTCCTCTTTACTAGGGCAACTCTTTATATTTTTCTCTTCAATTTAAATTTAGTATTTAATTTATTTCTTCCAAGGATTTTTGGAAGACTGGGAAAGTCTTCCAACCTTATCCATCCTAATGGATTTGGGTTCGATATCATTAACCATAATCTAGTGTTTGCACATTAATTTCTATTTTATTTTATTAACTTAATTTAATAAAATACATCCACAATCAATATGTTCTCTGGGGTCCACTTTGATCCTTAAAAACTTTAACTGTCTATTTTTAAAAGAAGAAACTTAGGGACATTATGCATTCCCCCTCTAAAATTAAAGGTCATCCTCAGTGTTACCAATTTCGATGTTGATTTGTTAACTCAGGATGAAGATTCCTCCCTCATCTTTTCCTTTGGCTCCCATCATTTTCTTCACAGTACAATTACCGTCTACTGCCTTTACTTTGCATATTGCTCTACTCTGGAATTTTATTTTCTTCCTACTTCATTATAAGAAGTCTATCAGGAAAAATCTTTTATTCATGTTCCCATCTGTCCACAGTTCATATCAATTTATATGAGTAGTATCATAAATATGTCTTCATTAGAAATAATCACAACAACATTCTTAACTTTAATATTTTCAATAAATTCACTTGTTGGCAAAACCCTTCAAGGTTCATACTAGTATAGTGAAATTTTAGCACAACTACTTATCATTCCATCCTTTTCGGTGAGACTTCCTCCTCACCAAGCATGGTCTAGTTTAACACTCTTGGTGATTTCCTTGCAGGTCCTCTCACCTTGAGTCCTTTTGTCGGAGTTGCACATTCCTATTACACACTTTTCTTCAAAAAAAAATACATTTTCATTAGAATTTCATGAATTTAGAAAACCAACTTTTTCATATGTAGAGGTTCTGGTTACCTTTTTCCAGTTCATACATGCACTTTATGTACTTAATACTTGATTTATTTTCTCAACTGATTTATATGGTGAGGACCATCCTCAATTTCAACTTAATACTAGTTTGTCTATAACTCAATTTCGAATTTGCACTTAAATTTTACTTCATCAAGTGTATCAGTTATTACCTTACATCTCAAAAATTCATATCAGTTTATAGTTTCGGTCTTGGACACATTGACCACTTTTTCTTTTCTCTTTTACAAATGTCAGATTCTAATTCAACCCGTCGCTAAGCCAACCACTTTAAATTTCTTTATTTAATTAACTTCATATTTCCATTCTCAAATAAGAATAGGATCTAGATTTTTTTTGCTAACTTAGGTTTCACTATCTCTTAGAAACATTTTCCACATAATATTCCTCCCTACTCTTTCCTCATACCAGGTCCAACATGTCCTATTTTAAGTCTTGAATTTAATTTGAGTCATCATTATGTCCTATCTAAGGACATCTTATGGTAATTTTATAAACTTTATGATGTGCTGGGGCCACATTATTAATGTAACCTCTATTTTTATAATTATCAATTCCTCCTGCTTTGAAATATCTATCAATATTTTAGAAACTTGCAGTTTTACTCAGAGGTATTTTCCTAATTTATTGTTTCATTCATTCTAACTATCTCACTTACTTTAATATTCTTTAAAGTTTTAGAGACATTCCTCTTTCTAAAACATCCAAAATCCCCTTTTATTTTCCTTTGTCAGTTTTGAAGTTTCTTTCAAACTCAGTAAGGAAAATCAGACATCTCAGCAGGCTTAACATTTTCCCAATTGTTGATGAATTTATACTTCAATATTAGGTGTTCTTAAATCAAAATCCCTTCTTACTTTACCTGAAGCATACATTTCAGCAGAAACCTTAACTCGAAATTTGTATCATTCTGCTAATGTCTAAATTTTTCTTCACTCCTATGCTAAAACTGAGTAATAATATTACTTATAATGCCTCTACTTAAGCCTTAGTATAACTTACCCTTTTTTGGATTGGCTTAAAATCTTAAAACATGATGGTTATTAGTTTAAATCTTTTAATTGTTCAAACTATTTTGAACTTTTTTTGTCTTATGCATTTTTCCTCTCCTTTTTGATATAGAGAGATTTTTTTGTATAGGCAAAGATTAAAATCTCTTTACCCATCTCTTCTATTATTTTTCAATATCCACGGTTAAATTTTATGGTGAAAGTATTCAGACAACAACTCAGTTCATGCTTACTTGATATTTTCTTCAATCCACTACTCCTTCGTCTGACTTTACATGACTTAACCATTGATTTTTTTATAAAATTCCTTGTTTTTAAGTCTAATATGTTGTCTAGATTTTTTAGAATTGTAAGACAATTTGAGAAAATTCTAAATAGTTCTTTATATTTTGTTTTACTTGAAACCTCAAGAAGCAAAACATCATCCATCCTATCCCTTAGAAATTCTAGTTCATAATTGTTGTAGATTATTATTTATAAAGTTCTTCTTAAGTTCTCATTTTATGATAGTTTATTGACCATCTATTATGAGACTATTCATTCTTGAACATTGTTTTATTCAGTTTTCAGTAGTATCTACTTAATCTGCAAGTTCCAGCTTTCTTTTTTGACCAACATCGTGAGTGTTCCCTGTAGGGATATACTTGGTCTTACTTATTTTTGTATTCGGCAACTTATTATTGCTGCAGTTTTAGTTCTTACAATATTTTTTTATCCACCCTACCTATTCTATGGATTGGTGTAATGGTTTTACTTCATTTAACCATCAACTTTCCATTTAGGGGAATATAAGAGAGATTTCATTTGGACTACCTCCTTACTCTCTCTGTTGACTGGTAAGTCTCCTACCAGTTTTTTTCTGGTTAATCATAGTTACTTTATTCCGCAATTAGCAGATTCTAGTATTATTGGTTTTATGAAATTCATGAGACAAAATCCCTCCTCGATATCCTTATAGCTAGTAGGTAGGTTGTTTTTTAACATCATCCTACCTTTTCCTTGCTATAACAATTACCTCTAGTATTCATATTCAATCTTGACTATATCATCGTTATTCCATTTATGGAACACTCCCTTTTCAGAATCTCCACCACATATATACATGGAATTCTAAGGTTGAGGAGTTATTACTTACTTTTCTCCATGGCAATTTTGTATTTTAATAGTTGAATTATTTTACTAACTATTAATAAAACTTACCAACTCCATATCCACTTTAATTAAACTAAATTATATTTTATACTACCCACCTTTATATTTTAATAACCATATTAATACGAATCTAACCCTTTATACAACTCCTTCAATTTCTGACGGAGGTAAAGGTATCTTGGTATTCTATATTATTCTATATTATGTTTAACACATATTTATTATTTCTCAATTTACCTTGAGAACTCAACCTTCGTAACATTTCCACATCTCTCCTTATAATGAATTTGCTAATTTAGAAGCATACGTGAAACATTGTCACTTGTTTTCATACTTTCATATTTTACCTTAGAAAACCAAACTTATGTATAATCCTCCCTCTCTCCCTCATAGGAGGAAAGATTAATTAATTTTTTCTGGAATTCACTCTGTAATTACTTATTTCTCCTAGATTGTTGTCTAGGGGCATCTTCTTCCTTAGAATCTTCTGAGTACTTTACAGTTCCCATCCTTGTTTTTTTCCACAACCTTCACCTCCATGACTTTTTTAAGAGGTAAATTCTCTTATTAAATTGTCTTGCTCTTCACTGGCTAAGTATAGCCTTTCATTCCATCATATCCATCACTAGTGTAGTTGTATCTACTCAGTTTTCTCCACACCCAGATCCACACACAGCTTATCCCCTTTAGTCATGGTTCACATCTGTATGGTTTAGCATTGTTTCACTGTTCATGCATTTATCATTAGTGAAATTTAAATTTAATAAAATTTTACAGCAACATAAAATCTCTGGTGTGAGCACACATTATTGCCTAGTGTTTTAACATGGGCTCTGATACCATTTGTAACATCTTCAAATTGACATATTTTTTTTTTGTATGATGAATAGATTCCCTTCCTAATCAAACTCTTCCCACAACATCTTCCTTCACCCGAAGTTTATCCACTTTGTCTATTTACTAATTGGAAGTAAAATTCCAATACCTAAAGCTCCAATAATTTTATTTTACATAGGAGACTATAATCCAATAGTTAAAATTTCTTCCTTTTTGTTATGAATCATAATTTTCCTTTTTCCATGCTAAACTTAGCACATTATAAATATAATTTACCTTCCACCTTATACATCCTTCCAACTTCCTCTTAGAAGTTAGCATATATATATATATATATATATATATATATATATATATATATATATATTGGCACGTATGTATATATAATCCCACTCACTTTGGCATAGTATTAATATTTATGTAATACTTATTAAGGATGGTTAGGGTAATATATATATATATATATATATATATATATATATATATATATATATATATATATATATATATACCATCCCCTTTAATTTTTTTCATGTCCTGGTAGCATACTTTCTCTTATTATGGTTGCTATACATAACTACTTACCACTACTTAACGTCATATAGTTGTAAGGTTTTCCGCAACACCTAGGTTTAATTACACTTCCATCTAGACTTTTAGCAGTCAATTCTACTTCTATAATGGTTGACTTAACGAATTTTCTAGACCCATTCTATGGGGGAATAGGTTTAGAAGTACTTTAATAATAATTCCTAGTTTCCTTTAAAAATAATTCCTTTAAACCCTAAGTTCTATTAATAATGATTCTCAATTTGAAGTTGGCCCTATATTTATTTGAATTAAATAAACCCTACTTGATTTAATTCCTTGGATTATTAAATCCAACAATGTTAAGGTTATTACCTTTCCCATACCAATTCGGATATTAATTTTTTTATCGTTAATACTCCCAAAATCAAATTGGTGAAGTTCACGTTCAAATGCTTAAACTGTGACTTTATATTTAACCTTATTTTTAATAATACCATTATAACACCCCTCCATTGATTTAATGACTGGTGACTAGTAGATTATGATTTCGTTAATGATTCTTCACTAACTCTCGACCATACTGGTGCTTGGAGTATATGATTTAAACTTTGGACATTTTAACACTTGATTCAAATTACTTATAAATCAAAACCGTAATGTGAAATCTTGTTGACCTCGGATTACACAATTACTACATTATTTCATACGTCATGTAAGGTTACGTGTTTTTTCATTCATACTCCATGCCTAGGACCATTAATCTCATTGTCAGTGGTGTTTCATACTGTATTCTCCTAAGAGTTTTATTTACCGTCAAACAATAATGGTGAGGGGATGTTTGGTTGGTTCATCCACCATTTCCCATCTGATATATTTTTCAGGATACATTGGCATTAAAACTTCAGTACTTCTTCACACAGCCTTCTCAATCCATTTCTTGAGACGTTGATCTCAGTGATTACTCTAGATCACACTACACAGGGATGGCTGAGATTTATGTTAGATTTAGGGTTTGAAAATTGGTTTAAGTACTATCATTTCTTACTATCGACATTTCTAATTCGATTCATGACTTGACTCAAATTCTGGTCTCTGTGCACTTATCTTTGCTACTAAGAAAAAGTTCGTAAACTGGTGTGCGTGAGGAAATTGGTCGTTGTTCCACCGTCGAGTTTACTTCCATAATGATACAAGGTAAGATTTCTATCCTCCATGATATATATTGTCCCTTTTATCTTTTTATTCGTGTTTTCTCCTCCAATTTTATGTATTCCACAGTCATTCTATTATTGATTATGTCTGGTTTCTTATTCACATAAGTACGAGAAATAAATATTTCATTTTTTCACTTAATTCACATGTACAAAAATCTGCCCCCACTCCTAAGACTTTCAGATCTTCCTTTTTATTATGCCCCTAGAATTTTGTCCATAAGTTATGAAATGATTTGCATGGTAGCTTATACAGCTTACATTGTTACTCATCTAGTTTATTTTTTAAATGAAATTTCCAGCAACATTTCTTCGTTTCTCCGCTTTGAATGGTTTCTTTCACGCATTTTTTTTTTTTTTCAGATTTCTCGTTAAAGAATTATTCTCTTTAGTTCTTTTCTGATATCCAATTTCTGGAATTTATTATACCTATGAAGGGTTTTTGGGAAATTCTATTAAGTCTGTTCCTATCTCTTTTAATTTAAGACCTTTGAATTTATTGCCAATTTTAATTAAAGTCAACATATCATCGTATAGTCGGTTTAAAATAAAATTTTCAAAATGTAAATTCAATCCCAAATAATTTTTTTCTTCCCCAACCCTAGGTCTTTACCTCGGTAGCCTCCTACCGCATTTGGTTAGCCAAAGAAACAAAGGTTTATCTCTTGGTAAGCTCATATATCCTTATGGCCTAATTGAATCGTAAATTTTTGCACTTATAAATTCGGAGAATTGGGTATTGTTTCATTCTAACGAGTATTTAATATATGTTTTCATTTCACTATGATTAGTTTCAAAATCTTTTACGGATTTCTTACTTGAATCCTATGAACTTTTATCGCTCTGGGGCTCCAACTATATCTTCTGTATATGATTAATTATAATTTTTCTTAGTCTTCCATTTAGAGATAAATGTGTTACAGTAGTTACGCAGGCTGTTATATATATATATTATGGAAATAATAATTTTGTTTCTTTCATGATTATAGGTATAAAGCAGTTATACCATTCCTAAGGTAATTATCCATCTACGTTGGAAATGTTATATATATATATATATATATATATATATATATATATATATATATGCTTTTCATTCCATCTACTTCATATCAAATTTTTTACTTCCAACTTTGTTATTTACAGGTGTGACTACGATACACTTAACTGTGGAGTTACTTAAAATCCTATACACTTATTTACAGGATAGTAATCCGAGATTTATTTCTTTCCTAGGTTGGTCGGATGCCTGTCTGATTTCTCATATCCGACATTGGCATGATTTTATTTTCTTGTTAGCTTTTATGATTCAAAATCAGAACAGAATGTTCTCCATGTAAAATTTTCTTTCTCAACCAAGAGTAGTTTAATGTATATTTCTACAGCTTGAACATTCACACAGATATACTAGATAGATTAAACAGTTATCATGTTTCTATGCTAAAATGTATAACCACTTTATTTTTATATGAGTACCATTGGGATTCCACTACATTAGTTTTATTTCCATTAAATGTCAAATTCATATTTTCTCTATTATTGGCTATAGAAGAATAATTTCTTTTCAGTTCAGTTGTCCAACAAGTTTTCTTCAGAATCATAGTGCAGAATACTATTTTTTTTGTTTACTGTACTGGGTATATGTGATCTACTGTATATATTAGAAATTATTTTGTTTTTTTTAGAGTGTTATGGAATTTTCTCAAAGAATATCATTATTTTTTTTCAATTTTACTTTCCAGTTCAACTATATTATAAGGATAGTATAAATATATGCTTACAAATCGTATTCTATCTAATCACTCTAAATGGAATTTTTCTTTCTCTAAATAGAACATAATTTATTTAATGATATAGTAGGGACTATATTTCAATATACAGAACCTATGTTTACTCTTTCTAAATTTTCATTTATACTAAGGATTTATTTCGTAGTGCACTGTACAATTGGTAACTGAATATTATGACAATTTCATTGCTAAAATATTAGTTTCCTGTGAGGTACCTAACCTCAGATCTAAACCCATTACTGGGTTTTGACATTCTCAGAGTTGGTCCTCTAAAAAATATGCCTGTGTAACCAAACATAATAAACTATTTTCCTCTTAGTTAATTCTGTAAATGTACAGGCCCTTGATTTAATAATTCTAACTCACCTAATTTCCCACAATATATACACATATCCATGAACAGAATTTCATATAGATTTAACTATTTTATTTTCTCAATAATTCCTAACATACTAAGGTATAATTTAACACAAATTAGTTTAACTGTGCATACCACTTATGATAGACTAGGTTCCTCCCAACCTTAGAGTTCTTTCTTCGCAGCTCACCCTTGAGCAAAGATCCTTTCCTCTAGTGATAGACAGCCTCTTTTCTATCCTGGATCTTCTTATATAAGCTTGTTTTCCCTAGCCTGTTACCATTAACTGCATCCAGTTAATTCAAGATGTTGTTTTCCTGTTTTCCTAGGCTTTCCCTTTGTTTCTTCCATAGAGGTACTTTTAAAGCTAGCTTTTCTACTTTCTAGCTTTATTCCACCTCTTCCTAGTAAGTTCCTCTTTACTCGGGAAATTTTTTATATTGTTTCCTTCAATCTAAATTTAGTATATAATTTATTTCTTCCAATGATTTTTGGAAGACTAGAAAAGTCTTAAAACCTTATCCATCCTCATGGATTTGGTTTCTAGATCTCTAATCATAATCTAGTCTTTGCATATCAATTTCTATTTTATTTTGTTAATTAATTTGATAAAATATATCCATAATCAATATGTTCTCTGGGGTCCACTTTGACCCTTAGATTCTTTAACTGCCTATTTTTAAAAGAAAAAATTTAGGGACATTACACCTTGAGATTTTCTTGAGACCACCTTAACAAATATTCCAAATCTATCAAAATCTGATTCTCAACCAAACAGGGAACCCACTTCAGCGTGGCTATCCATGAAATGGCATAAGGAAAGGTTGTACATGGTCTTTAATTGAGGAAAATACCATGATATTAGCAACAAGAATAACAAATAAAAAAATGCATATATCATGAATTCACATCCAAACAATATATTCAAACATGCACATTGTTACCTGCAATAATCCTTGTACTGGCTACTCTTTTTTTTGTTCTCTTTTTTTCCTTGCTTGTTGTTGTCCAAATCTTCTTCTTGACTGCCACACGAATTCCTTTTGCGCTCATTTCTTTTCATTTATTTCCTTTTTTGTCTCTTTCTTGTCACTAGATGCTCTAGTGTGTTGTTTCTTCTCTCTCTTTTCCTCCCATCCCTCCCCAAGATAATGCTAGAATGTTGCCTCTCCCATTTTTTTTCTCTCTTTTCCTTTTTCTTCATTTTCCCTTTACATGCAAATTCTTTACCTATTTTTCTTCTTTTCTTACCTCTTCCTCTTCCCCACTTGCTGAACTAGAATTTCTTTTATTTTTTTTTTATTTTTTTTTCACCTTACCACATGTCCTTGCTAGCTTGTAATAAATACTTTACCATTTATTCCCATTTTCCTCTTTCTAATGCCAATTTCCATAGCCAATAAATTATTAACCATAATTTTATCCCAATGTGATGTTTTTCCCCTCATTCAACTTGGAATAAGTGTCACGTGACCTTGGTCTTATTTTTTCTTTCATAATTTCCATAGATTATTTATTTAGATGTAAATTTAACCTAGGGCTATCACAAACTCATCCCCCTTGTGGGAACACCATTCTTGGCATTCTTATGCCTCTTGTGACAAAAATAAATTTCTTAAAGCATGAAAAACATATCGTTTATTGTAGCTTTATAACACAACCCAATAACACACACACACCTTAGCACATTTTATTCAATAAACAAATAAATAAGGATATAATGCCGACATTTGATCAAGCATATCCCATGTAGCTTCATTAGATACAATGTGCTTCCATTGCACTTTAACTTGCTATATTTCTCAGTTTTGAAGCATGAGTTTCTTCTGCTATATGATGCATTGAAGAAATAGCTAGAACTCTCCTTCTAGTTCTACCTACAATATATTCTAATATTATACACCACAACCTTGAGTTTCCCATAATAATATTATTATTATATTTTAATATCAATATCTATTATTATTATTGATAAAATTAATAATTATTTTATTTTTTATTTTTATTTTTGTTAAAATATAAGTATAAGCTTATTTTATTTTAAATTAATTTATGTTTTATTTAATTTTTAATATAAATTTATATTTAATCTAATTTTTATTATAAATTTTAACATAAAAATAAAAATATAAAACCATTTTATCTAAAATTAATTTATGTTTTATTTAAAGTTTTAATATAAGTATACATTCAATCCAATAACAAAATATCAATATTTGTTGATATTTGTTATTATGCTTATTGATAAAATGAATCATTCTTTTATTTCTTTATTTCAAATTTTAATTAAAAAATACAAGTATAAACTTATTTTATTTTAAAATAATTTTTATTTTTTTAATATTTAATGTAAGTATTTATTTAATATAATATTATGTGGCAACATTTCTTCTTTGTGGAAAAATCCCATATTGTCTACAAATATTTTCATCATTAAAAAATAAAATATAAACTATATATTTTTTTTAAATATATATATATATAGATATTAAACTCAAGATATTTATTAAATTCAAAAACCTATTTTACACATTTAATATCTCAAAATATTTAAATATTATCATGTAAACATTTTTTTTATTTCCCAAAATATGTTAATTATAATACAATGCAGTGAACTAAGGACATGTCTTTCTGTAGAGTGATATGTAGATTTGAGCTGTAGAACACCTATTTTTATTTCCCTTATCGATGTCCATAACATCTTTAAAAGACAATATTTCAAACTACAAAAACTATAAATAATATTTCAATATTTCAAGTTGGTTTTTTAAATAAGATTTCATTATTTCAAACTGCAAAATCTGCGTAATGCCCTATTAAATACACAACTCATGAATGGAAAGAAAGGGGAGAAATTAAATAATTGCATGTATCGTGAGCCTCAAATATTCGAAGTCTCATCTCCAGAGTCTCACATTCGGATTCTCATTTGTTTGGCATTATTACCAAATAGTGCATCAAAAATTTATCATTAGCAAAAAAATGGCAGATTGTAACACACATAAGTTAAAAATTATTATCTAAAAAAAAAATCTTTTAGCCCAGTAAAAACCTTTAACTAGCCATAACGTTTCCAAGCTAAGTCGTTAAACTTCCAGCCGGATAAGACAACTGTCCTCAAACAATATGCATCTGTTAACGTTTATGGTTATGTCATGGCAACAGTGTATGAAGGATTTATAAATGGATTAAATTCGTAGGAGATCCAATGCCAGCACAATGGTCAGGCTAATCAAAATTAATTTATGCTCATGGGTTCTTAAATTTGTTGTACCATCATTTTAAATGTCAATTTCCACGACATCACATTTCTTTTAAGATTTGGTAACTTCCGCATACATGTGAATTTTTGAAGTATATGAAATGTTTAATATGCAATGATAAATCTGGTGATTAATTCGAGGGTTATACACCCTGTCCCATCGAATGAAATTTGGCAAACTCTGCGCCATTGATCTGATTACAATCCTACAGTGAGGATCTTCTAGGGTTGAATAATGACTAGGGGGTTTGTAACCGAATTTCCAGTTCAGTGTTGGGCCTCACCGGAGAAACTAGAGGCAACACAGCCATCCTTAGGGTTTGCATCAAGCTTGAACCCTTTCTTCTTTTTTTGGCTCAGCGTGGTTGGGAAATAGCATTCTCCAGCATAATATCTCCTCGGCGCCAGATAAGGATACCACCATTCCTCCTAATTTCGCTGCACAGTCTTTAAACTCTTCGCGTAGAATATCTGATAACAATTTTCATAGGTCCTGTTATTAATTTGGATTTATATTTCTATTTTTCCTTGGGGTTTTTCTATTCATTTGTGCACTCATTGCGTAATTTTTTTGTTTGGCTCCTTCCGGCACAACTGGGCAGTATCAGCGCAAACTCCTCCTAGCTACAGCCGGTTCTTCCGCTAGTCTACAGGTAAATTCTCGTTCGGCATCTACATTTTGTTTTGCTTATTATAATCACACAGTGTTTTTTGGCATGGCTAACGTACTTGCCAACCGTTGACAGGTACCTTTCTCCTACTCCAGCCATCTTCAGAGTTCTAAATTTTCACACCGTTCCGCCTACCTTGATGGTCTAATCGCTACCTCCATCTACAAGTACCCATTTGCATGCCGGCAGGGTTGTGAACCCTAGATTTCTCTTCAAAGGGTTTTCTTAGTTAATGGCATTGTATCAGGCTTTCTTTTCCTTTTTATCTCGGCTTAAATCCGGAACTATATTTTAGAAGACATTCTGGTCTATTAGTTTAAGTTAAGTTCAGCCGGGGTTTTACGGCTTTGTAATTCAAGTTTGGATTCATTTTCTAAGAGTTTTAAATTCTGCGATTTTCTGTGTATAATACCCAGTTGTGGCAGCTGGGTGCTAGTTAGACTCTTTCCAATCTAGTTCTGTCGTAAATACTCTTTTGACAGTTGGGGTTTCTCAACTGGTTTATCTGTGATAAGAGTTTATTGTGCAGTTAAATAAAAAGAATATATATTTTCAAATGGTTTTACAATAGCCTGTTCTATTTTGAGATTTCTATTCTGTATGAATGAATAGGGCGCGAATACGGAGATTCTTATTGTAGATGTTTACTGCTGTATATTCGATGCATTCTATAGGTTTTTCTTAATGGCAACCCGTTCAGGGTTATTACGATATCTTCTTTGTGAAATTCTATATTTAAGAGGGTTTCGCCCCTTTGGAATTCTTCAACAGAATACTTGTTCATATCTGTAAATTTTCTCTTCAATATTTAATGTTTTAGGCGGGTTAAACGCTAATACTATTTCGGTTATCTTTCTTGAAGTAGTAAATTTTCTAGTTTTCTTGTCTGTTCCTGCACATATTTGTTAAAGAATTCTGGAGGTGTCCGGACCACCTAACTGTCCGTGTTATTATAGATGGAATGAAGACCTGCCCAGAAGCTCTGTTTTCACAGGCACTATGGGTTAACAGTCTTCCTCACCTTCCATTAACAGTATGGGTAACGAATTTACTTTTGTAGTTTGTTTTCTTTGACTAGAAAATTACATCTCCCTGCTGCTATATTTACTCTTCTTGCCTAGGCTGCCTCCTACTGGTTTCATACAAGGAATTTAATTTTTATATTTCATAGTTAACTCTTACAGGCATAAAACTATCTAGCCAGCTTTTCCTATAAGATACCAGTCTCAGAAAAAGAGAATAATCGCTTCACAATTCACACTTTAAATTTTACAGAAGGAAAGAAAAGAGGAAATCTACTTATTACCAAATCTAATTTAACTATAACAAAATAATTCTTCTTTTCATGATAATATCATCGACTGTAATTTACTCATCTGACTCAAATCCGAGTGATGATGGTTGATGCCTCCCTTCCACGAAATGGGCTATTACGTCCTGCAGTTCTCCCCCAAGCTCAAGACTGGATCGTTGTTAGCACAGAATTCTAGAGGAGAAACTCGGGACAATCCGGTCCAATTCTCCAACTCCAGTGAAAAACAGCAATTCTGGGGAGAACACGGGACAATCCCGTCCAATTCTCCAACCCAGAGAACAGTCTGTTCTGGAAACTCTTTCTCCAGAATAACAGAGTTATTTTTCTTCACACAGACAGAACCCCAAACTCTCCTTGGAATTCCTTATTTATTCCAGAGTTTCTTTGGGTAACTGTGGAAACTGTTTTTTCTGTTCAACTAACTCCAGATCTTGATTTACTTTTTACCATCAATTTTACTCATGAAAACTAATTTCACAGTAAATCTTTTATTCAATACCAAAATTAATTTTGTTCAGATATTCCAATTCAAAATAAACAGCAGTCATAATTAATTCTTAATTAATAAAAGCTTAACCATTTGTCAGCGGCTAAGAGGGTGGTTACATTTTTCCCCCTCTGGAAGAGAACACCGTCCCCGGTGTTCTTATTCTAATTCAGCAAAAAGCTCAGGATAAGCTTCATGGACAAAACTCTCATCCTCCTAGGTAGCTTCCTCCGGTCCAAAGTGCTTCCATTGCACTTTAACCTGGGCGATGGCTCGTTTCCGGAGCATGATTTCCCTCCGGTCGATTATACTGTGTGGCTCGACCAGAAACTCTCCGTCTGGTTCTACCTGCACACAGTAGACTTATGTTAATTATATAAGTCTTTAATATCGTATTATTATTTTAATAATTATGCTTACTCACTACCTGTATGTTCTGCCAATGAATTATGTGTCTTGGATCATGAATATATCGTTTTAATAACAATACATGAAAGACATTATGCACTCGAAAATGACTAGGAAGAGCTAAACGATATGCTACCGGTCCTACTCTTTCTAGTATTTGGAAAGGGCCACAGAACTAGGGTGCTAATTCTGCACAAGATGCCCATCTTAATGTGCTCTTCTTTGGTTTAATTATGACATACACATGATCCCCAACTTCATATTCACGGTATGACCTCTTTCTATCCGCATACACTTTCTGCCTGTCCTGTGCTGCCTTTAAATTCTGTCGAATTTTCTTCACCTCTGCTTCCATTTTTGCTAGCATGTCTGGTCCTAGCATGAGTCTATTCTCGGGGCTGCTCCAATTAATGGGACTTCTGCACTGCCGCCCATATAGCGCCTCAAACGGACTCATCTTTAATGATTCTTGGTAACCATTGTTGTAGGCAAACTCTATCAAGTGTAGATACTCCTCCCATTTAACTGGTTGCTGCATGACATACATTCTCAACATGTCTTCCAGTACTTGATTTACTCACTCGGTTTGACCGTCTGTTTGTGGGTGGTATGCAGTACTAAAATGTACTTGAGTTCCTAACCCCGTAAACAGTGCCTTCCAAAAATTTGATGTAAATTTTACATCTCTGTCCGAGATAACAGTCTTAGGAATGCCATGTAGTCTGAAGATCTCACGCATAAATAAATATGCTATCTGTACTATCTTATAGGTGGATTGGACAGGTATGAAATGTGCCGACTTACTTATTCTTTCCACAACTACCATTATGGAATCATTACCTCGTTTTGATTTTGGTAATCCGGTGATAAATTCCAATGAGATCACCTCCCATTTCCATTCAGGAATGGGTATAGGCTGCATTAATCCAGCTGGATGATGATGCTCTACTTTCACTTGCTAGCACTCTAGACACCTGTTTAGATAGCTTTCTATATCCATCCTCATGCTTGGCCAACAGTAATCTTTTCTTATAGCTGTCAGCATCTTTTGATATCCTGGGTGTCCCGCATAATTGCTTCTATGATATTCATCCAGTATCATAGTTTTTAATTCCACTCTGTTTGGAATGACTATCCTCTTCTTGAAAATCAACAACCTATCCTCGTTAATATCATAATCCCCTTGTCCACTTTGTCCTTCAGATTCTTTTGTTTGCTGCCATAGGTATTTATACTCAGGATCCTTGTCTGCTTCTTTTCTGATTTGTTCTAAGAATCTGGTTTCAATTTGGTTAACATATAACCCGTAAACATTATGCAATTTTCTGCTCAATGCATCTGCAACTCTGTTCTCCTTTCCTTTTACGTGTTGTAGATCAATATCAAACTCGCTCAAAAAAGCATTCCATCTTGCTTGTCGGGAGTTTAAGTCAGCTTGTTTAAAATAGCTGGTTAAACTACTATGATCAGTCTTTAATACAAATCTCTTCCCAAGTAAGTAGTGTCTCCATACTCGGAGAGCGTGCACAACTTCGGTTAGCTCTAAATCATAAGCTGAATATCGCTACTCATGATCTTTTAGCTTGCAGGATTCATATGCAATTACCTTCCCTTCTTGTGATAATACAGCCCCAACTCCTTCCTTGCATGCATCCGTACAAACCTCAAATTCCTTATCCGGATCCGCTACACTTAACATAGGTGCTGTTGTCAGTAACTGCTTCAATCTTTCAAAGCTATCCTGACATTCTTTTGTCCATTTAAAAATTTTCCCTTTTCTTTGCAGAGAAGTAATGGGAAAAGCTATCTTTGAAAACCCTTTTATAAATCGCTGGTAATAGCCAGCGAGACCCATAAAAGACCGTATATCTGCCATATTCTGTGGCACCTTCCATTCCATAATAGTTTTGATTTTCTCCAGGTCTACTGCTATTCCCTTTTTAGATATTACATGCCCAAGATACTGTATTTCTTCTTTGAAGAAGTCACATTTACTGAATTTTGCATACAACTGCTGCTTCCTTAGCATCTCTAGTACCATTCGCAAATGCTCCTTGTGTTCTTCCACGTTCTTAGAATAAATCAGTATGTCATCAATGAAGATTAACACAAAGTTGTCCAAATAAGGGTGGAAAATACTATGCATCAGTCTCATAAAAGTGGCTGGTGCATTAGTTAACCCAAAAGGTAATACCACGAATTCATAGTGGCCATACCTTGTGCGAAAAGCAGTTTTGTGTATATCTTCATCCTTAATTCTGATTTGGTAATAATCGAACCGCAAATCAATCTTTGAGAACATAGTAGCTCCCCTTACCTAGTCAAACAGATCATCAATACGGGGTAGGGGATACCTGTTCTTAATAGTCAGCTTATTTAACTGTCGGTAATCCATGCACATGTGCATGGTTCCATTCTTCTTTCTAACAAACAGTACAGGTGCTCCCCACGGTGACACACTGGGTCGTATATACCCCTTATCTAATAATTCCTAAAGCTGCATTTTCAGCTCAGTCAATTCTGGCACACTCATACGGTAGGGAGTTTGCGAGATTGGTGATGCTCCCGGCAGCAATTCTATTGTAAAATCAACATCTCGTCTAGGCGGTAATCCTGGTATTTCTTCAGGAAATATATCCTTAAATTCCTGTACTACAGGTATATTCTCTAGCATGGCAGCCTTATCCTTAGACTCAGATAGTCCAACTTGTATAGCGTACAATTGGCATCCCTTTCTTATACATTTTCCCATTTGAGAAGCTGTAATTGGACGCAGATGTACAGGCTTCTTTATGCCTTGAATTTCTTGGTGATTACCATTCTGATCTCTATAGTAAACTATCTTTTCCTTGCAGTCTATGAGATTCCAGTGCTTTTCCAACCAATCCATACCCAGCAACACATCATAGGATCCCAAGGGCAGAATATTTAAATCTACCATTAATTGGTGTCCACTGATTTGCAGCGCACAATCTGGTATTTTGGCACTAACTCTTCTTTTAGCCCCTGTAGCTAACTGGACCAACCAGGTATTTTTAAATTTTTGACTTGGAAATTTACAGATTTCTACTAATTTAGGACTTATATAACTTAGACTTGCACCCGGATCTACCAAAACAGAAACAGTTTGGGATAACAATTTACCTTCCAGCTCTATCATGGTGGGTTGGAAGTCAACTTGCCGGTCCTCCAATGCCGCGTTAATTCTGGGTATGCTTCGGGCAACATCTCCCACAGTAGAGGCCTCCTGTAAATTAGTTACTGCCTCGGTTTTACCCCGCTGTGGGCAATCCCGATAGTAGTGCGCTGCTCCACAGCCCCAACACTGCAGAGGTGGCCTCTGATTTTGAGGTTGTTCAGGTTTATTAGAAGCTTCAACAGTTTTGTCTTCTCCAGGCCACCTTATCCTCTGATGGTTCCTACTGAAATGTTTATTAACTGAGCTCCTGGTTGTGCCTCTGAAACTACTGGTTTTTCCTCTTTTGGAACCAACACTGTTTCTATTTTCTTTCCTTGATTGCCACCCTTTTCCTTGGTCTGCTTTGGTTTTCGCTTGCTGATAACACAACCTCGCCTTTCTAATGGCCTCATCCATTGTCTTAGGATTTACAAACTCGATACGCTCCTTCATATGGATGGGTAAACTGCTCAGAAATCTTTGGACCTTGGCCTTTTCATCTCTTAAGTACGGTACATAGCGCAGTAACGATGTAAACTTAGTGATAAACTCGTCCATGGTCAACTGTCCTAGTCTCAATTCATGGAATTCTCGAGCCTTTTCATCATAAAAATGCTCACTCAAGTACTTGTCTTTGAAGTACTATTGAAACTTATCCCAGGTCACATCCTGATCCTCTATTCCCCGCACGTTCTTCACTTCCTCCCAGTATAAGGTAGCTTTATCTTTTAGCTGGTAAATGGCTAACCGTGCCTTAAGACCACTCTCATAATCATACACCTGAAAGTATTTTTTCATATTAATCAACCATGCGTCTGCCACTTTCTCTTTTTCGCCATCGAACGTAGGTGGCTTTATCTTTCTGAATTCTCCGTGCATCTCCACCTTTTGCTTTTTGTATCCCTTCCGTTCGGTTTCATTCTCAGATTCAGCCTCATTAAAATTTCTGTTTGGATGACTTCGCTGTGACACACTTATTTCTTTTCGGCCTGTATCTTGTTCCTTTGATTTCTGTTCGTTCCTTTCTTGGAATTCTCTGTCAGCACTTTTCTTTTCAACCCTTTGATTTTGTTTATCGGAGAGGCTTTTTAAGATCCTCTCCTGATCCTGCATCATCCTTGCATTTTCCCTGCGTACTCTCTCCATTTCTTCATGTAACTGTTGTACTGTGTGTAACAAAATGTGAGTCTGATGTTGTTGTTCTTCAATCAATCAGTTAGACCGCTGATGCTGCTCTATTCCCAGCTGAACCCACATTTCAGGGTTTCCCTCTGGTGGAGGTTGAATCTCTCCGACATTTCATTGTTGCTGTTGTGAAGGTGTCTGTCTTGTTTGTCGTTCCATCTAATTATCTGACTGTGCATGAATAACATACAATTGTAATGTCAGTTGACCCAATAGTGTCCCAGTGTTGTAACACCGCTCTGATACCACTTGTAACGCACATAAGTTAAAAATTATTATCTAAAAAAAAAATTCTTTTATCCCGGTAAAAACCTTTAATTAGCCATAACGTTGCCAAGTTAAGTCATTAAACTGCCAGCCGGATAAGACAACTGTCCTCAAACAATATGCATCTGTTAACATTTATGGTTATGTCATGGCAACAGTGTATGATGGATTTATAAATTGATTAAATTCGTAGGAGATCCAATGCCAGCACAATGGTCAGGCTAATCACAATTAATTTATGTTCATGGGTTCTTAAATTTGTTGTACCTTCGTTTTAAATGTCAATTGCCATGGCATCACATTTCTTTTAAGATCTGGTAACTTCCGCATACATGTGAATTTTTGAACTATATGAAATGTTTAATATGCAATGATAAATCTGGTGATTAAGTCGAGGGTTACCGACCCTGTCCCATCGAATGACATTTGGCAAACTCTGCACCATTGATTTGATTACAATCCTACGGTGAGGATCTTCTAGGGTTGAATAATGACTAGGGGGTTTGTAACCGAATTTCCAGTTCAGTGTTGCGCCTCACCGGAGAAACTGGAGGCAACACAGCCATCCTTAGGGTTTGCATCAAGCTTGAACCCTTTCTTTTGTTTTTGGCTCAGCGCGGTTGGGAAATAGCATTCTCCAGCATAATATCTCTTCAGCGCCAGGTAAGGATACCGCCATTCCTCCTAATTTTGCTGCACAGTCTTTAAACTCTTCGCGTAGAATATCTGATAACAATTTTGATAGGTCCTGTTATTAATTTGGATTTATATTTCTATTTTTCCTTGGGGGTTTTCTATTGATTTGTGCACTCATTGAGTAATTGTTTTTTTTGGCCCCTTCCGGCACAGCTGCGCAGTATCAGCGCAAACTCCTCCCAGCTACAACCGGTTCTTCCGCTAGTCTACAAGTTAATTCCTGTTCGGCATCTGCATTTTGTTTTGCTTATTATAATCACACAGTGTTTTCTGGCATGGCTAAGGTCTTTGCCAACCGTTGACAGGTACCTTCCTCCTACTCCAGCCATCTTCAGAGTTCTAAATTTTCACACCGTTCCGCCTACCTTGATGGTCTAATCGCTACCTCCATCTAAAGGTACCCATTTGCATGCCGGCAGGGTTGTGAACCCTAGATTTCTCTTCAAAGGGTTTTCTTAGTTAATGGCATTGTATCAGGCTTTCTTTTCCTTTTTATCTCAACTTAAATCCGGAACTATATTTTAGCAGACATTCTGGTCTATTAGTTTAAGTTGAGTTCAACCGGGGTTTTACGACTTTGTAATTCAAGTTCGTATTCATTTTCTAAGAGTTTTAATTTCTGCGATTTTCTGTGTATAATACCCAGTTGTGGTAGCTGGGTGCTAGTTAGACTCTTTCCAATCTAGTTCTGTCCTAAATACTCTTTTGACAGTTGGTGTTTCTCAACTGGTTTATCTGTGATAAGAGTTTATTGTGCAGTTAAGTAAAAAGAATATATATTTTCATTTGGTTTTACAATAGCCTGTTCTATTTTGAGATTTCTATTCTATATGAATGAATAGGGCGCGAATACAGAGATTCTTATTGTAGATGTTTACTGCTGTATATTCGATGTATTCTATAGGTTTTTCTTAATGGCAACCCGTTCAAGGTTATTACGATATCTTCTCTGTGAAATTCTATATTTAAGAGGGTTTCGCCCCTTTGGAATTCTTCAACAGAATGCTTGTTCATAGCTGTAAATTTTCTCTTCAATATTTAATGTTTTAGGCTGGTTAAATGCTAATACTATTTTGGTTATATTTATTGAAGTAGTAAATTTTCTAGTTTTCTTGTCTGTTCCTGCACAAATTCGTTAAAGAATTATGGAGGTGTCCGAACCACCTAACTGTCCGTGTTATTATAGATGGAATGACGACCTGCCCAGAAGCTCTGTTTTCACAAGCACTATGGGTTAACAGTCTTCCTCACCTTCCATTAACAGTATGGGTAACGAATTTACTTTTGCAGTTTGTTTTCTTTGACTAGAAAATTACATCTCCCTGCTGCTATATTTACTCTTCTTGCCTAGGCTGCCTCCTACTGGTTTCATACAAGGAATTTAATTTTTATATTTCACAGTTAACTCTTACAGGCATAAAACTATTTAGCCAGCTTGTCTTATAAGATACTAGTCTCAGAAAAAGAGAATAATCACTTCAAAATTCACACTTTAAATTTTACAGAAGGAAAGAAAAGAGGAAATGTACTTATTACCAAATCTAATTTAACTATAACAAAATAATTCTTCTTTTCATGACAATAACATCGACTGTAATTTACTCATCTGACTCAAATCCGAGTGATGATGGTTGATGCCTCCCTTCCACGAGCTGGGCTATTACGTCCTGCAGCTCTCCCCCGAGCTCAAGACTGTATCGTTGTTAGGACAGAATTCTAGAGGAGAAACTCGGGACAATCCGGTCCAATTCTCCAACTCCAGTGAAAAACAGCAATTCTGGGGAGAACACGGGACAATCCGATCCAATTCTCCAACCCAGAGAACAGTCTGTTCTGGAAACTCTTTCTCCAGAATAGCAGAGTTCTTTTTCTTCACACAGACAGAACCCCAAACTCTCCTTGGAATTCCTTATTTATTCCAGAGTTTCTTTGGGTAACTGTGGAAACTATTTTTTCTGTTCAACTAACTCCAGATCTTGATTTACTTTTTACCATCAATTTTACTCATGAAAACTAATTTCACAGTAAATCTTTTATTCAATACCAAAATTAATTTTTTTCAGATATTCCAATTCAAAATAAACAGCAGTCATAATTAATTCTTAATTAATAAAATCTTAACCATTTGTCAACGGCTAAGAGGGTGGTTACACAGATGTATTACAATCTTCCTTCTGAACATAAAGTCCTAGCATTGCACAAAAATTCTTCTCATTTGTTCTATTCTCCCGTATTACCACCGAAGGGGTATTTTACAGTGTCCATGAAGCTCTGCGTAGTACCCTCCGACTTCTCCCCCACCTGCATTAACATTATCAAAACTTAGTTCAACACATTTCGAAGCAAATGAACTGTCAGATTCAAGAATTAATATGTTCGAGAAATATTTAGTATAAAATAAAGAATAACGAGTTGGAATAAAGGCCCAATTTGTTGTTTGCCCTCTTCGGCTTTTCCCATGATGGACTGACCCATCCCCTTGCTCGCACCGGTCACCTCGGAAGCCTTCTCCTTAGTCATATCCTTCATTCCCTTCATGATGCAGGATATAAAATTCCATTACCAACAGTAATAACATCAATCAATAACAGTTAAATGTAGTTTTGAAAAGTTTTAGACCCCTAAAGGAGTCATATCCTTCATTCCCTTCGTGATGCGGGATATAAAATTCCATCACCAACAACAATAGCATCAGTCAATAAAATCAATAACAGTGAAATGTAGTTTTGAAAAATTTTAGACTCCTAACGCATGTTTATAACAATTAAATAGAGTTTGAAACACACCTCTAGATAAAGAAACAAAGCTGTCATTCTAAGGTACAGTAATGATAGATAGACAACATGAGTGGGCAAGAGTTATTATTTGTATTATGCTCGAAGGAGCATGACTTTGACCATTAATAGTATTTTTCTTCGCAGTTTTCCATTCAGAGGACATTCTACTATAGTTTCTCTCTTTGTGGATCGCCATTCAGAGGACATACTACTATCCTTTAAGGGATGGTCTACGCCATGATCATGCCTCTACTAACAGCACAATATCAATATCAAATCAGGCCTAAATTTTTTTTGGTTTATATTTATGTACTAGCACATTTGACATTTTTAAACTATTCAAAAATACTTCATGGTCATAGAAAATATTGTTCCTTCGTGTTACATTTTTCCATTTAATTAAGATAAATTTCGCTGTCTCTATCCATACAGAGCTATGAAACTAGAGTGAGCGAATTTTCATTAGTAAAACAAAATTTCATTCCAATTTCCTTTTTTGTTCTATTCTCTGCTGAAAACGAGTATTCTTCCTTCGATCCTCTGCTTCTAAAACCCCCTGCATGATCTGTGGCCCAGGGAAAGTGTTCAGGGAGAGTGTTGGGGACAACTTCTGCCATTGGGTTGGCCTCCAGCTAAATGATATAAAACCTGTACATTTAAGGAATCTTTCCCAAAGGGTGATCCAAAATCCAACACAAAAAATGCAAAACCAATTGATTAGCTCCTTGACCATTGGCTTCGTGTAGCTCACAGTGCATCTCACCAAATCTCCAATCAACCCCATTTCAGATAATCTGTCTGCCTTGAAATTGTTTCTCTGTAGACATGTGAGAAAGATATGATGGTGAACTTGTCTCACAATATCTTTATCATGTCCATCTAGTCCTCAAGGTAGCTATGATTTAACGGGGAGCCTTTGTTAAGATGTTCAATTAGGACTTGTGAGTTCCCATATACATACAGAGAACCGATGTAGAGATGATGAGGAAACCACATCAAGCCCCATAGAGCCAGAGTCTCAGCTCTCATGTTGGTGTCATGGCCACCGATCCAATGGGTTTTGTAGTGGCACAAGGGGGAAAGCATCAACCAAGCACCACATCCGTAGATGTTGTTTTGAGCTACCCCATCAAAAAATCGAGCTGGGTAGTGGATTTCATGTGGGAAATTTCTATGGGAAAGATCCCTTGGGATCTTCTGCTTCACCATCATATTACTCCAATGCTGCATTATCTGGTTGCTAACCAAAACCAGGTTGTCTGTTTTCCAATAAAAAAGGCACCTATTTCTGCTAATTCACATTTACCTATGGTATATGATGGGAACCTTCCTATAGGATTTCTCATGCCCTCCCCACCAAGTATAACAATCCTCAGCACTTATGAAAGTGGAGAGGTCCAAATGTAAGAAAATAAAATCATTTGTAAGGCATTCCTTGCAAAAATATAGTCATAAAAAAGATGTTTATTACTTTCATTTGAATTCTTGTAGTGAATAAATCTCCCAGGTCCATATATTCCTCTCTTATGTAGGTTGTTCCATGTTATATTTTTATCTTTCCAAACCAACTAGTAAAAAATAACTAGCTTTGATTGCAGTTTAAGTTTCCATATACTCTGAAACCAACAGACCAACAAAGTTCCTTCCTTCTTCTTCATAATATCTTTATAAGTTTCACTGATCACAATTTGACCTTTATGTAAACTTCCTCTCCAAATGACCCTATCCCCTATTCTATATTACCAACCCATGCCTCTTAAACTTTCACAATATAAATTTCATTCTTCTTTTAAAGAATCATAAATCTTCAATTTGCCAGCGGGGAGCCATTGAGGTGAGTCACTTTGCCAATGAAAAATATGACATAAAATAAATTTACCTTTCTGATGCAGAAGAGAGATCATCTCCCTAATTACTTCAGTGCCTCCCCTTCTATTTCCAGGGCGAAGGTCACAAATTCAAATCTGGCCACCATTTCCAAAACTCCACCAAAGATTTTTCTTAAAGATAAGCCAATTTTTTATGAAATTGTTTCATATAGGCGATCCCATCTTCTGTTGATTGCATTCCTCTAAGTATAGGTCCTCCATAGACTTTAATTTTAAATATTTAAAGTCCATAATATCCTTCCACACCCCTGGTGTGTTAATGCTTCTCCAGAGACACTTTATCATCAGAGACTTACTGAAAGTAAATAGATCCATAATCCTCCAACTACCTATTTCTTTTGGCCTTGCTATCATATACCAGTTTTCCATGTGATATGAGCCTTTCCCCAGTCCAACATTCCATATAAATTCCAACATTATGCTTCAAATGTTTTTAATTATCCTTGCTAGAATATTATACAAGTGAGCCCAGCAAACAAAGAGCTGTTATAGTACAGCCTGTGTTAAGAAGTGCCTCCCCCCTCTCGATAAGCACTTACTTGCCCAAGCGTTTATTCTTTAATTGTATCACTCCAGTAGCCAAAAAAATTCAGAAAATAGATATTTGGAAGCCTTCAGGTGGAAGCCTAGGTATATAATGCCACCTTCCAAGTGTGTAATAAGGAAGCCGAAAAGATTACCAATATACTCTACCATTTTTGTATTTCCTTCCAAGTGGTAAATGCATGATTTTCCATTATTATTCTCCATGCCTAATGCCATACAAAAATTCCTGAATATTTTATCTGATACCAACCATGCACTTTTGATCATAAGACCAAAAACCATAACATTGTCAACGAAAAAATTGTGAGATATTTCCCTTTGCCGGGTAATTTGGATGCCTCTAAAGTCACCCAGATATACAGCCTACTTAATGTTAAGGCTAAGAGAATCCATCACGAGGATGAAAATTAGAGGAGAAAGGGAACATCCCTGTCTAAGGCCCCTTCATGGGCAAAAAAAATTAGATTTTGATCCATCTATAATGATAGCCAACGAATAAGAGATGACACAACCCATGATCCATTCAATTGACCCATTTTACATTCCAATCTTGTGTAGTATAAGTCTTAAAAAATCCTAATCAATTCTGTCGTATGCTTTGCTCAAATCAACTTTCATCACGCCAACTTTTATTTTTTGAGATTTTACTAAGTGCATTATCTCTTCAGTTATAGAAACCGCATCGTGGATGCTCCCCCCTAGCAAAAAAACCGATTTCTATGGGGATATATGGCACTTTAAGGCGTCTTTTAGCCTTTCTGCTATAAGTTTTGAGACAATATTATACAAAGTGTTGCATAAGGATATCGAGCCCAACTATATGCGATCGAATCGATTACGATGGCTTAAACAAAACCCTACAAATGCAGGGTGCCTATGTAGACCAGCCAATTCCCTATGTGAGCATCTTGAGCCACACAATTGAGCTATCAAGAAGAACTCCACTATTATTCTATGTTGGATTCGCCATGGAATGGTGTATTCTTAAGAGATTCAATGTTTTTTTTACTAAAATTTCAGCTAAGAGATCTTGCGTGGGTGGCCTTTCACTATAGCCTTTGTTGGAGCATGAAGGTCAAAGAGAGAATCGAGGAGGGACTTGAAGAACGACCTTCTCTTCATTTTTATTGTTGTCTCAGTGTTGTTGTTAGTGTGGTTTGTTCCACGAGGAAAAAACTTTCCTTCCAATCATTAATGAAAATCCCACCACAATCGGGAAAATATTTGCAAGATGGTTATTGCTAGACACTCGACAATGAGCTTATTTTAAATAACCCCTACCACAAATTATTTAGAAAAATAAGATTTACAATTTTTTATCCATCACTCCATGCTTCGTGGCCGCAAAGTGGTAGATAATGTACCAATACTAAGGATATTTTCCACATATTAGAGTTAGAGTTAATCTTACCAATACAATTATTTTTAAAAAAGTCAACAATTTTGCTTCCATTTAAAGGGATTAATATTATAAACCCAAGATATTAATATTAATATTAAACCTAAGATATTAATATTATAAACCCAAGGTATATAAATCCTACGTAAATATTATCAATCGTAAAATAACCATCGTTGACCTCGGTTTACCATAGTTGATTTTCATATTGAGATAATATTTTTCACAATGTGACATTGGACCATGGTTGACCATCATTGATTTTCACATGAATACAATCTTTACAAGAAAGGGTTATTGGACCATGCTTTATTTTCATACTGAGACAATATTTTTCATAATGCAATGTTAGACCATGGTTGACCATGGTTGCCCTTGGTTGTAACAATGTGACATTGGACCATGAGAGAATATTTGCCACAATGTGACCATGGTTGATCATGTCTCATTCCAATATTGAGAAATTCTTTTTCAGAATGTGACGTTCGAACATAGTTGACCATCATTGACCATGGTTGATCTTAACATTGAGACAATCTTTGTCACAATGAGGCATTGGACTATGGTTGACAATTATTGACCATTGTCGACCATGTTTCACTCTAAGAAAGATATTATAAACCTTTAAAAAAAACCCTAAGGCATATAAACCCTAAAATAAACATTAAACCTCAATATTAATAGTATAAACCTCGAGATTAATGTTATTAACCCAATGTATTAATATTAAAAACCCTAGTAATTATAAACCCAAGGGAAGAACCACATTGAAAATATTATCATAGTTATTATATAACTATAATAATAATTATTATGATTATTAAAATAATTTATAAATAGATATTATAACAAAAATAATTATCATTTTTTTAATAAAATTAATAATAAATAATAATAAATAATAATAATAATAATAAAATGTGATGTCAGACCATCATTGACCATGGTTGATGATGGTTAATCATGGTTGATTTTAATATTGAGACAATCTTTGTCACAATGTGATGTTAGACCTTGGTTGACCATGATTATAAACCCAAAGTATTTATATTAAAACCTATGATTAATATTATAAACCCTATGAATATATTACGTCGTGGGTATAATATAAACCCAAGGGGTTAATAATATAAACCTAAGGTATATAAGCACTAAGATAAATATTCTAAACCTTAAAATAAACATGGTTAACCGTGTTTGATTTTAATGTTGACATAAATTTTGTCACAATGCAACTTTGGACAATGGTTGACCATGACCAAGTTAAATATTGAGGCAATATTTGTCACAATGCGACGTTGGAACATGGTTGACCATGGTTGGCCATGGTTAATTTTCAAATGAGACAATATTTATCATAATGCAACATTACACCGTGGTTGGCCATGGTTCAACATTGATGGCCATGGTTGTCACATGTGACGTTGGGCCAACAAGCAATCTTTGTCGCATTATTGACCATGGTTGAAGATGGTGACCATGATTAATTTACATATTAAGACAATATTTGTCGCAATGAGACGTTGGACCAAGGTTGACCATACATGACCATGGTTGATTTACATATTGAGACAATATTTGTCACATTGTGACATTGTACCATGGTTTACCTCGCTGGATTTTCATATTGACACAACCTTTGTCATTATGCAACATTTGTCCATGATTAACCATGAATGATTTTCGTGCTAAGAAAATATTTGTCGCAATCTAACGTTGGAAAATGGTTGAACATGATTATAAATCCAAGCTATTTATATTAAACCCTAGGATTAATATTGTAAAACAATTGAATAATATTATACCCTCCAAATATGAAATCCTAGATTAATAAACTTAAGAGGTTGTTATTATAAATCCAAGGGACTAATAAAACCTAGGGAATAATATTAAATCCAATGGATTAATATTATAAACCCAAGGTATATATACCCCAAGATATATATCATAAACACTAAAATAAACATGGTTTACTATGGTTGATTTTCATATTGACACAATTTTTGTCGCAATGTTACATTGCACCATGTTTGATAATGATTGATTTTCAAATTCACACAATATGTGTTACCATGAAATGTTGGACCATTATTAACCATGGTCGACCATAATTGATTGTCATATTGAGATAATATTTGCAATAATGCGACATTGCACCATGGTTGACCATGGATGACGATGTTTTCCATAATGTGACGTTGGACCAAGAGACAATATTTGTCACAATGTGGCCATGATTATTAACCAATATTTGACGATAACCCCAATGGATTTATATTAATCCTTTGGATTAGTATTGTAAATCATTTGAATAATAATATTTCCTAGGAATATGAACCCTTAGATTAATAAAACTAAAGGATTGATACACTAAGATAAATATTATAAACCATTAAGTAAACATGGCTGAACAAGGTTGACCATGATTGATTTTCATATTGAAAAAATACATGTCACAATGCAATATTGAACCATGGTCGATTATGATTTATTTTCATTTTGAAACAATATTTATCTAAATGTGATTAATAAACTCATGGAATATATATTAAAATTAATCGATTATAAACCCCAACATTAATATTATAAACCATATCAATAATATTAAACCCTGGGAATAACAACCCTTAGATTAATAACAAAATTTTAAAAACCATTGTCGACCATGTTTGACCATGATTGACCATCCTTATTTTCAATATTGATACCAAATTTTCTGCATAGCAAGGTTATATAATGCTTGACCATGATTGAATATCATATTCAAACAATCTTTGTCAGAATGTGACAATGGAAATTTGTTAACCATGGATTATTATGATATTGACTGTGATTGACCTTGATAACAACCCATGGATGATTTTTGTATTGAAACAATTCATGTCACAATGCAATGTTGAACCATGGTTGATTGCGATTTATTTTCATTTTGAAACAATATTGATCAAAATGCGATTAATGAACTCAGGGAATCTATATTAAACTTAATGGATTATAAACTCCAAGATTAATATTATAAACCATATCAATAATATTAAACCCTAGGAATAACAACCCTTAGATTAATAAAAAAACTCAAAAATCATGGTTGACCATGTTTGACCATGATTGACGATTAACCATTATTGACCATGTTTATTTTTCATATTGATACAATATTTTCCACATAGCGACATTAGATCATGGTTGACCATGATTGAATATCATATTGAAACAGTATTTGTCACAATGTGACGTTCGACATTGGTTGACCATGGTTGATTATGATACTGACCATGATTGACCCTGATAACAACCCATGGTTGATTTTCATATTGAAACAATCCATTTCACAATGGGATGTTGAACCATGGTTGATTATGATTGATTTTGATTTTGAAACAATATTTATAAAAATGCGATAAATAAACTCATGGAATCTATATTAAACTTAATGGATATTAAACCCGAATATTAATATTATAAACCATATCAATAATATTAAACCCTAGGAATAACAACCCTTAGATTAGTAAAAAAATGTCAAAAAACATGGTTGACCATGTTTGATCATGATTGACAATTAACCATGGTTGACCATGTTTATTTTTCATATTGATACAATATTTTCCACATAGCGACGTTATATCATGGTTGACCATGATTGAATATCATATTGAAACAATATTTGCCACAATGTGACATTGGACATTGGTTGACCATGGCTGATTATGATATTGACCATGATTGACCTTGATAAGAACCCATGGTTTATTTTCATATTGAAACAATCCATTTCACAATGGGATGTTGAACCGTGGTTTATTGTGATTGATTTTCATTTTGAAACAATATTGATCAAAATGCGATAAATAAACTCATGGAAACTATATTAAACTTAATGTAATATAAACCCCAAGATCAATATTATAAACCATATCAATAATATTAAACTCTAGGAATGACAACCCTTAGGTTAATAAAAAAATTTTAAAAACCATTGTTGACCATGTTTGACCATGATTGACAATTAACCATGGTTGACCATGTTTATTTTTCATATTGATATAATATTTTCCACATAGCAAGGTTAGATAATGCTTGACCATGATTGAATATCATATTGGAACAATATTTGTCAAAATGTGACAATATAAATTGGTTAACCATGGATTATTATGATATTGACCGTGATTGACCTTGATAACAACCCATGGTAGATTTTCATATTGAAACAATCCATGTCACAATGCTATGTTGAACCATGGTTGATTGTGACTGATTTTCATTTTGAAACAATATTGATCAAAATGTGATTAATAAACTCAAGGAATCTATATGAAACTTAATGGATTCTAAACCCCAAGATTAATATTATAAACCATATCAATAATATTAAACCTACGAATAACAACCCTTAGATTAATAAAAAAATGTCGAAAACCATGGGTGGACATGCTTGACCATGATTGACGATTAACCATTGTTGACCATGTTTATTTTTAATATTTATAGAATATTTTCTACATAGCGATGTTAGATCATGGTTAACCATGATTTGAATATCATATTGAAACAATCTTTGTCACAATGTGACGTTGGACATTAGTTGACCATGGTTGATTATGATATTGACCATGATTGACCTTGATAACAACCCATGGTTGATTTTCACATTGAAACAATCCATTTCACAATGGGATGTTGAATGAGGGTTGATTGCAATTGAATTTCATTTTGAAACAATATTGATCGAAATGTGATAAATAAACTCATGGAATCTATATTAAACTTAATGAATTATAAACCCCAAAATTAATATTATAAACCATGTCAATAATATTAAACCCTAGGAATAACAACCCTTAGATTAATAAAAGAAATGTCAAAAACCATGGTTGACCATGTTTGGCCATGTTTATTTTTCATATTGATATAATATTTTCCACATAGTGACGTTAGATCATGGTTGACCATGATTGAATATCACTTTTAAACAATCTTTGTCACAATGTGATGTTGGACACTAGTTGACCATGGCTAATTATGATATTGATCATGATTGACCTTGCTTGACCATGATTTATTTTCACATTGAGACAATTATTGTGAGATTTACTTGTGGGATTTATAAACCCATCAAATTAATATTATAAATGCAAGGGATTTGAAATATAAACCCAAAGAATTAATATCAAAACTATTTGCATTAACATCTTTATCACGATGTAATAATAATAATATTGTAATACTATAATATAATAATTATTATTATCAATTATTATAATAATAATATTTTACAATAACCTATAAAATATAGCTCAATTATAAATGACCTTGTTATGAACTAATATTTAAAACATAAAATTCAAAGTTAAAATCATCATGAACTAAGATAACTTAAAAATAATAATAAATTAATTATTATAAATATATTTATTAATATAAATAATCGTTATTATTATTACTATATGACACAAATAATATTCCTTTATTATTTTAATTTTAATAAAAAATGTTTTATTTAAAGTCTATTTTGAATCTATTTATATGGTATTCAAATTTTTTTATATAAATATATTTACTTAATTCAATATCGTGAAACTAACATCTATGCCGTATGGAGCCTCCCATATTGATTTATAAACCATACAAACCAATACAATTGAATATCAAAAGTTAGACTAAAGTTAATATAGTTAAGCAAATAAGAGATCCTAAATTTTAAAATTATTATATTTTTAATTAATTATTATATTTTTACTTAGTATTAATTTAAGGAAGGTAATAATATGCTAAATAATATATTATTATTTTTTTTAAATTAAAAGTATATTGTTTCAAAAATTATAATAAATGATATCTTTATTTTTATGATTAAAAAATAAAATATAAAGTATATTTTTCCTTAAAATATTTTATATATTCACATTAAGTTCTAAATTCAAAATATTTATAATAATATGAAATATAATAAAGGATTTAAGGACGACTTTTTTAATATAATAATATTAAATTTATTGATATTTCACTTGAAAAAATTACGAACTGAGGACTGTTTTAAAACAATATAAAAACAATAATTTTTTTTATATATTGGGATTGAGAAGGTTTATACTCATTGATCTTTTTCTGTATTATATTGTAAAAGAATTATTTTATTTTTTTTCCAAAGTTTATTAGATAATTTTTTTTAAGTATAAAATTTTAAAAAAATGAAATAACTATATTTTTAAATTTCAATTTTTAAAAATATAATTTTTTTTTAATTAATATATAAATTTTGATAAATAATATAATTTTCTAAACCCACAATATTAAAAAAATAAAATTATGAAATCAATACCCTATTAACAAATTCTTAAATTCCTATATAACTGAAAACAAATAACACTAAACTAAATATATAATAATAGATAATTTTATAACCATATATTACCATGTTATAACCAATGTGGACGAGCCTTTTCATTACACAAATCTGGCTAGCTTAAGAGGAGGAAGGAGCGAGTATTTTTATGATGTTTGACATGAACATAAAGCGTGAGCCATGACATTGCCAATGGGATATATAAAAGACCTCAGTCATCATTATTAGAACTTGGTATTACACAATGCCATCTTTTAAACCTAACCAATGACATACAACTTTGAGTTGTCCATATTATTATTATAATTATATTTTAATACCAATATTTATTATTATTATTAATAGAATTGATTACTGTTGTTATTTTTAATTTTTTTAATTAAAAATACAAGTATAAAAATAAAAATAAAAAATTGTAATGTATTTATAATTATAATTATAATTATAATTATATATATATATATATATATATATATATATATATATATATATATTTTGAATTGAAAAATATAAATATAAATTATTTTTATCTAAAAATTAATTTATGTTTTATTTAAACTTTTAATTTAGGTATAAATTTAAATTAATAATTATTGTTATTATTATTGATAAAATTAATAAGTCTTTACTTTGTTTTAAGTTTTAATTGAAAGATATAAGAATAAATTTATTTATTTGTAAAGTAATTTATATTTTTTCTATTATTTTGTGGTAAGCATTTATTTAATCCAATATTATGTAGCAACATTTATTTTATATGAAACAATATTATATTAATCTACATTTTTTTTAATTAAATTCAAATAGTATTTTATATATTTAACGTATCAAGATATTTATATATTCATTATGTAAATATTTTTTTTTTGTTATTGCCCAAAAAATGATAGTTATAATACAATGTAGTGAAATAAGGAAATGCCTTTCTCTAGAGCGATATTTAGATTTGAGCTGTAGAACACCTATTTTTATTTGACCGTGGTTGACTATGTTTGACCATGGTTAACCATGTTTATTTTTCATATTGATACAATATTTTCCGCATAGCAATGTTAGATCATGGTTGACCATGATTGCATATCATATTGAAACAATATTTGTTACAATGTGGCGTTTGACATTGGTTGACCATGGATGATAATGATATTGACCATGATTGACCTTGCCTAGCCATGATTTATTTTCACAGTAAGACAATGATTGTGAGATTTATATATGAGATTAATAAACCCATGGAATTAATATTATAAACGTAAGAGATCTATATTATAATGCCAAGGGATCTATATTATAAAACCAAAGGATTAATAGCAAAACTATTTGCATTAACATTTTTGTCACAATGTAACCATTATAATATCATAATATTACAATATAAAATTATTATTATAATAATATTTTGCAACAACTCATGAGGTGTAATTCAATTGGAAATAAACTTGTTATAAAATAATATGTAATAGCATAAAATTTTAAGTTAAAATTACCATGGGTTAAGCTAACTTAAACATTGATAATAATTTAATTATTATATATATATATATTTATTAATATTAATAAATTTTATTATTATTAATATATAACACAATTAATATTCCTTTTTAATTTTAATTTTAATAAAAAAGTCTTATTTTAAAATCTATTTTAAATCCATTTATGTGTTGTGATTAAAATCTTTCGGTGAAAATCACATCAAAATAGATTAGGTTGACGAGTTTTGAACCAGCCAGTGTGATTCATCATCAGGACAAGATGGAAAATCTGATCAAGTAACCCCTTTAAATAGAAAGTATAGCTCCCACTAGCCATTTGTAGAATAATGGCTAGTTTGACTCAAATAATAAAATTTATTTTATTTTATTTAAAGGGGTTACTTGATCAGATTTTCCATCTTGTCCTGATGATGAACCACACTGGTTGGTTTAAAACGCGTCGACTTAATCTATTTTGATGCGATTTTCACCGAAAGATTTTAATCACAATTTATGGATCACAGAAGCAAAATTCCATTCATGTGTTATATAAATTTTTTATATAAACATTTATTTAATTCAATGTCGTGTCACAATATCTATGGCATATGGAACCTCCCATATTGGTTTATAAAAAATACAATTGAATATCAAAAGTTAGACTAAAGTTAATATAGTTAAGCAAATAATAAATCCTAAATTTAAAATTAATATGTTTTTAATTAATATTAATTTAAAGGAGAAGGATATATATATATATATATATATATATATATATATATATATATATATATATATATATATATATATAATTCAAACTATATTGTTTTAAAAATTTTAATAAATGATATTTCTATTGTTATGATTAAAAAAAATAAAATATAAAGTATATTTATTTTTAAAATATTTTATATATTCATATCAAATTCTAAATTGAAAATATTTATAATAATATGAAATGGAAAAAAAATATTTAAGAAAGATTTTTTTAATATCGTAACATTAAATTGATTAATATTTTTTTTTTAAAATAAGAATTGAGAATTTTTTGAACACAATAACTTTTTTTCATTTCTTGGGATTGAAAAGGTTTATACTTATAATATGAATTGATCTTTATATTATATTGAGAAAAAATTACAATTTTTCACTATTTTTTAAATTGGTTGGATATTTTTTTCAATTATAATTTTTTTTAAAAATAATATATATATATATATATATATATATAAATTTCAATTTTTGAAAAATAAAACTTTTTTAATTAATATAAAGATTTTAATAAATAATGTAATTTTTTAAACCCACTACCTTACCCAAAAAAAAATGTGAAATCATAATGCTTAAATTCCTATATAACTTTAAAAAAAAAAAAAAAAAAACATTAAACTAAATATATAGTAATTAATTATGCAACCAATCTATATATATATTACCATATTATAACCAATCTGGACACACCTTTTCATTATACAAATTTGGTAACTTAAGAGGACAAAGAACATTGCCAGTGGGATATATAAAGGACCTCAATCATCATTATTATAACTTGGTATTACCCAATGCCATATATTTAACCTAACCAACTACATACTACTTTGAGTTTCCCATATTATTAATATAATTATATTTTAATATCAATATTTATTATTATTATTGATAGAATTGATAATTATTTTTATTTTTATTTTTTATAATTAAAAAATACAAGTGTATATATATATAATTTGAATCAAAAATAAAAATATAAACACTTTTTATCTTAAATTAATTTATGTTTATTTAAAAGTATGTATTTAAATTAATAATAAAATATTAATATTTGTTGTTATTATTAATAAATTTAATAAGTTTTTATTTTGTTTTAAGTTTTAATTGAAAGATATAAGAATAAATTTATTTATTTGTGAACTAATTTATATTTTTTTATGAATATTTATTTAATCCAATATTATGTGGCAACATTTATTCTATATAGAAAAATCCGATATTGATCAAAAAAAATATTCATTAAATTCAAATAGTATTTTACCTATTTAACGTATCAAGATATTTATATATTCATCATGTAAATATTTTTTTTCGTTATTGCCCGAAAAGTGTTAGTTATTATAATACAATGCAGTGAAAGAAGGAAATGCCTTTTTGTAGAGTGATATCTAGATTTGGGCGGTAGAACATCTATTTTTATTTCCCTTTTATCCATGTCCATAACATGTTTAAAAAACATTATTTCAAACTGCAAAAGCCATAAATAATATTAAATAATATTTCATTATTTCGAATCGATTAAGATGGCTTAAACGAAACCCTATCAATCGAGGATGTTGAGCCACACAATCGCGCTACCAAGAACCATTCTACGATCGCCCTATGTTGGATTCTACATGGAAATGGTGTATTCTGAAGAGATTCGATGTTTTTTGGACTTAAATTTTAGTTCCTAGATCTTTCTTAAGTCGCCTCGCACTATAGCCTTTGTTGGAGCACGAAGGTCGAGGAAAGCGAGGAGGGGCTTGAGGAATGGCCTTCTCGTTAGTTCGATTTTCCTTGTGGGTGCGATTCGCTCCCTCTGCAAGGACGATATTTTCCTTCCATTCATTGATGAATACCTTGGCAGAATCAATCCAAGATTTGCGAGATGGTTACTTCTATGGTTACTTCTAGCTTCTCGACAGGTGGCAGAGCGCTTCGTTTCAAATAACCCCGGCCGCAAATTATTTAAAAGAATAAATAACATTTACAATTTTTTTTTGGCTATCGCTGCATGCTTCGTAGTGGGAGAGCCGTAGATAAGGGATTAAGATGAAGGATATTGTGGTCATATTTATTTTAGAGTTAATTTCAATAGTTCAATTATCTATAAAAAAAAAAAAAAATTAAAAAAAATTAATTATTTTACTTTCTTTCGAAATGGATTAAGGTTATAAATCTATGGGTTTAATATTAACATTAAGACTAACCTATTAATATTATAAATGGAAGGCATATAGACTATAAGATAAATATTATGAACCTTAAAATAAAGATGGTTTACCATGATTGATTTTCATAATGAGACAATCTTTGTCATAATGCGACATTGGACCATGGTTTACCATGATTGGTTTTAACATGAATACAATATTTGTGAGAAAGAGACATTGAACCATAATTGACTTAGACAATTTTTGTCACATTGTGACGTTGGACCATGGTTGACTATTGTTTCCCTTGGTTGTAAAAATGTGATGTTGGACCATGAGATAATCTTTGCCACAATGTGACCATGGCTACTGACCATGGTTGACCATGTTTAGTTTTCTTTTTGAGACAATTTTCTCACAATGCGACGTTGGAACATGGTTAACTATGCTTGAACATGGTTGATCCTCATAGTGAGACAATATTTGTCCCAATGCGGCGTTGGACCATGGTTGACCATATTTGACCCCAAGAAAAATATTATAAACCCTAAAACAAACCCCGAGGAATATGAGCCCTAATAAAAATATTATAACCCCTAAAATAAACATTAAACTCTAACATTAATATTATAAACTTGAGGAATAATGTTAAAACCCAAAGTATTAATATTAAAAACACTGTAAATTAAAAATCCAAGAGAACAACCACATTAAAAATGTTATCATAGTTTTTACATAACTATAATAATTATTATTATGATTATCAAAATAATTTAGAAATAATTATCATATTTTCATTAATAATAATAATAATAATAATAATAATCACATGTAATGTCATACCATGATTAACTATGGTTGACGATGGTTAACAATGGTTGGACATGATTGATTTTCATATTGAGACAATTGTTGTCACAATGTGACGGTAGACCATGCTTGACCATGATTACCAGCGTAGATCCATTTTAACTCTAGATCTACCAAGTGTCGAGAGGGATCAAATCTCTCGAGGTGCAAACCTATTTTTTGTGTGCAAAACTTGAAGAAATGTTTGCACCTCGAGAGATTTTATCCCTCTCTGCCCTTGATAGATCCGAAGTTAAGATGGATCTAAGCTGATTTCAATCATGTGCGACCAAGGAAAATCTATCGAAGATATGATTAATTTTATGAATAATATGTAAATATATATAATATTAATATAATTATTTTAAATATGCTAAATATGTCTGAGATTAACCTTGTCATTTTAATTTAAATTTTCTTAGTTACCCCACTTTGTTGAGATGATAAATATTATTAATAATTTTCTTTTTCTGTAAACTTGGCAGTACTCTATTAATCATATTTGAAGCAGGCTACAAAAAATATGTTTCCGGTGACCTCAACCTCCCCATATGAAACCAAGTTTTTTGGCCATTGGTCAACATCATATACCGTCCAAAAATGAAATATCTCGTGAATAATTCTAAGCCCCACTTTATAATTTTACAATTTACAATTTTGTACTCGATTTCCCGAGCTTGTCCATAGGAAATATTGAGCTCCCCTGGAGAATCAACAGATGCTATGAGAACAACGACTGGTGCCTTTGCTGACTGGCCTCTGCATTGACAACCCTCTTGACCCACTACCCGACTCTCGACACTGTGGACCTCCCTACAACGATATGAACGCCATATCTGACCCTTGGTCTTTTCTCTCGACCTATCAACCTTGGTACTTCCCCTTCCATACAAATTAGTGGAGTTGATGACCCCTGTTCTGTCTTTAGCACTTGAACGTTGTTTATGGCTCCCCTTCCCCTGGTGAACCACCCGACTCAGTGCAACAGTCTCTCTACCCACCGTCGGCTCCCCTGACTTACCCAATAGGCTCCCCAAATTAATGATAATGACAATTTATTTCCCTCCCAGGATGACATGACGGGCGTCCCCCTCGACCCAATGTCTCCACTTGCAGCCTCTCCTAGCTATTTCATCCTTCCTCTCTCTCTCTCTCTCTATCTCTCTCTCACTTTACCCTCCAATCCTCTCTCTCTCTCTCTCTCTCTCTCTCTCTCTTCCCTCCAATCCTCTCTCTTCCCCTAACTCTCTCTCTCTCTCTCTCTCTCTCTCTCTCTCTCTCCCCAACTATGTTACTATATTCCTCCCTCTCCTCCCTCCTTCTCTCTCTCATTCCCTCTCCTTCTCTCCCCCCTTCTCTCCATCTCTCCTCCTTCATCTCTTTATCTCACCCCTAAACATACACACTCTCACTCCATCTCTCCCTTGTCACTCCCTCTCTCTTTCTGTTTCTTACTCTCTATGTCTTTGTTCTTCCCCCCCTATCTTCCAACTACATCTCTCTATTCCTCGCTTTCTCCTCTATCTCTCTCTCTCTCTCTCTCTCTCTCTCTAATCCTCTCAATATCTCCTTCACTCTCTCCTTCTCTCTCCCCCCATCATATTTGTGTCTTCCTCTCCCTCTCTTACCCTTCTCTAGCTCTCACACTCTTTTTCCTCTCTCTTCATTCATTCTCTCCCCTCTCCTTAATTTTATCTGCATCTTTCCATTGTCACTCCCCCTATCTCTCCACCTCTATCACTCTATGTGTCTGTTCTCCCCTCCCATATATATATATATATATATATATATATATATATATATATATATAGCTAGAGTTAATATATATCATGATATACTAATGTATAAAAAATTTAATATTGTATTAATCCAAATTTATTAAATTTAATAATATTAATATTATAATATATTTATATCAATATTAGATTTAATAAGAATAAGAATAATAATCTTTTCATATTAATATTAGGTTTGATATTGTTTTTTTTTTTTTTTTTTTGCATGGTATTAATAATAATTTAGCCCATAGGCTTCATCTAAATAAAACCTTAATTTTTAGTGTTCATAATATAAAGAGGATTACGGAGTAAATATAAAAAGGGGTTTTATTTACTTATCATACCTCTGGTTCATTTATATTTTTGTTTATTTACTATGGTATTTGGCCTATAGGCTTGGTATATAGTTAGATGTTGATTTCTAATTCTAGGGATTTAGCCCATGGAATTTAGCCCATGATATTAATAATACTTTGTCCTGTGGTATTTGACCCATACACTTCACTTAAATAAAACCTCTTTTTGAGTTTTCGTAAATATAAAGAGGTTTATGGATCAAATATAGAAAAAGGTTTTAGTTATTTATCATACCTCTAGTTTATTTATATTTTTATTTCATTTATTTATATTTTTATTTATTCAACATGTTTCTGGAATAAGTATAAAAGAGGTTTTATTTATTTACCATACTTCTAGTTAACTTACATTTTATTTGTTTATCATATTTCTTTTTTGAGTGTCTGTAAATATAACTCAAAGTTAAAAGGCAGGGATAATTATGCAAATATATTGACTACAATTTAGCCAACATTACAAATGTTTACAAATTTTCTTACATTACATTTACACATGTCCCTGTAGTGGGCTGTAGAGCGCCTCTCGACACAATAAATATAAGAGATTTATATTAAACCCTAGAATTAATATTATAAATCCTATTAATAATATTATAATATAGTATAAAATAAGCCCAAAAAATTAATATTATAAACCAAAGGTATAGCCTTTATTGGAGGATGAAGATTGAATAAAAAAATGGAGTAAGGACTTGAAGAACGAGCTTCTTGTCGGTTCAATCGCCCTTTGAGTAGTTTTGTTACTACGGTTTGCTCCCTCCGCGAGGACAATTTTGCTTCCATTGAACAATGAATACCCAGCACAATCAGCCCAACATTTGCTAGATGGTTACTTCGAGACTTTAGACGTGTAAGAGCAATTCATTACAAATGGCCTCGATCGCAAATTATTAAAAAAAAAAAAAAACATTTACAATTTTTTTCCGTAGCTCCATATTCCGCAGTGGCAGAGCCGTTAATAAAATACTAAGATTAAGGATATTTTGGACCTATTCACAGTTAATATAAAGTCCAATTATATTTAAAAAAATGGCCAACCACGCTCCCTCCACCTAAAATTGAAATAAAAAAATCTTTGACTAATTAAAAAAAAGTTTTATTTTTATTCCACAAATGTTATCATTCATTTTGGCTTTTCCTTTACACATTCATTGTAATAAAATAATAAAGGGATCGATCAAAGATCGTCTCAAAATATATGGTTATCTGTTTCGCCAGAAAGGTAAATTTTGTATATATAGCTTATTTCTTTCCTCGCAAACGTAAATATTGTTGGGTTGGTTTTCTTCCAATATAGAAGAGACATAAGTGGTTAATGAGCGTTAGCACAACTAATCTTGGCTAACTCTCTCAATTTGATTCAGTTAGTATAGTGGCATTTATGGTCTCCGACATAACATTATCATGGATGGAATTGTGAAGGTGGGCCATCTTTCCCTAAGCTGCGTCTTTCGAATGAACCCCATCCCATCTGAAAGACCGTTGAGTATTTGCATACGGAACCATTACTGCCACTCCGCATTGAGTCCGTCTATTGCAATTGTGATGCCCACGTATTGCACAACAGTTTTCACAAAAATAGGATTTTCTGTGTAGAAGTTTAGTTCCTAGAGATTTGTTCAAAACACAGGTTTAAATTGTGAACTTTCTAATCGCGCATATAATCGAAAATCAATATTAAATACAATTTTCTGCACAAAAAAATCTAAATCATGTAATGCGTAGAGAACACTTTAAATCCTGGACAGTTCAGTTCCACTTATGAATAAAATTACAAAAGACGCAAAAGAAACGCAATTTTTTATTTTTGAAAAGTCAAAGGCTATTTGGTTTTTCTCTTGCTTAGTGAAGGATTAGGGACATTGTATGAATCTAACAACTAATTTATAATAGCTTGCAAACACAAATTTAATGTTTGGATGTCGATTTTGAAATTCTACTTCGTACTCTCCGAAGATTATCACTTGACATCTGTTTTCTTGGGTATAAGATATAAAGAGAGAGAAATCCGAAAAGCTATAAAAAGAATTGAGGGTGCGGTCATATCCATGAAGCGTCATGGTCCTCAAGAAAGTTGTGGTTGGGTTTTTCTACCATACCTTAATGTTACTAATAAGATTGCCATAGTTTTCGGAAGGAATGACATTGTCGCGCAATTTTCAGTAGCAGGAACCATAAGACAACAAAAGCAATCAGTGAAAAATAGTATTAACCATGAGTAGCCTAAAGGTGTTTACAAGATTAACTTCTCATGTGAGAAGAATTATATTGGTGAAACCGGGCGCTCTCTTCAAAAACGTCTTAAAGAGCATGGTGTCGATATTAAAGATGAATGATTTTGCACCTCTACTCTTGTTGATTACTCCTCGAAAACTAAACATCACTTGCGTCTTGGGGAAGCTAAAATCATTGCGAGAGAGGAACACTATCAAATACGAAAGATTAGATAAGGGCTTGAGATTATAAAACACCGGCATAACATTAACAGGGACAGAGGATACGAGATTAGTGACAGTTGGCAGCCTCTAATTCGACAGATGTGCTCCGAAGTTTCGTCCTCATCCCAACTATAGTATCGCACATTTTCTTCTTCTCCAAAATAGTTAAAAATTTTAAAGTTTGGTCATTGCAAAACACTGATTGAATTATTCACTCGTAATAATTATCCTTATTAATTAATTTTTATTATTTCTTTAATAATAAAAATTAATTAGTTAATAATTATTATTAGTAAATAAAAATAAAATTAAAAATAAATCATATTTAATAATGATAAAATTCATTTTTATTATAAATTATTAGCTTAATTAGGATTGAATTAATAAGTCATATTTAATAACGATAAATTTCATTTGATTATTAGAATTAATAAATAATAATTATAAATAATAACTATTATTTATTAACATTTATTTACTTGTTTAAATGAATGTTATATTAATTAAGTAAAGTATTTTTTTTAATTTAATTATTAATTTTATTAATTAAAAATAATTAAAAACTGTAATTAGTACTATCTAGGGTTATATCGTATTCTAGTTTAAATATTTTTCTTTTAATTTAATTAGACTATTTTAAGCTAGTATTTTATAGAATATTTTTTTAAAATTTAGTAACATTTAAGTTTATCATTTAAAAATAAAATCTATTAATATAATTATTTAAACTATTTTTATAAAAGTTTTAAATTAAAAAAAAAAAAAGAATTAATAGAAAATTATAAGTTTTATTCATATGAATTAATAAGTAGTATTATTATTATATTAATAAATAGGTGATATATATATATATATATATATATATATATATATATATATATATCAAAATTTATTTTATTAAATAAATTAATAAGATATTTATTAGTTATTGTCGGCTCTTCTCATATTTCATTATTTAAAATCTGGACTTGTGAGAACTTCATTCATTCTTCATTCACATATTGTCCTAAAGATGGATCTTCATTGGGATTCGAAACGTCGATCATTGTTTTATGATATTGTGGATAATCCAGACATTTTTTCAATTAATGATAACTAGACAAGCTTGAAAACCATAGTCATTTTCCTTTTCATAAAAAGTATTAAACCTTCGCATACAACCCACTTTGTTGAGCACTTCTCCATCTATTGTTGCATATTGTGTTAAATACAACATGCAATAGAAAATCCACAAGTTGTTCTACACTAAAATCTTCTTTGCGTCGTCTGCACAAAAGAAAATAAATAACATAACGGTGAAGAGAATTCGAAATTATTAAATAATTATTGTTTCTTTTGTTTGATTTAAGTTTGGATTTGTGCATTCTAGTGAATTAAACTTAAGATTTATTATAATTATTGTTCGCTTGATTTAATTTATCGTAGCTTTCACGTACTGAAAATAGAGATTCTCTTACCTTTAGGGGATTTAAAATCTTCTCAACAAATAAAAGGACAAAGGTTTGGCCTTTTTGTAGTGGTAGTTGTTGAAAGAAAGTGTCATTATAGGCGTTCCACCGATCTCTTCGATCAGAAAGAATGCATTTGAAAATTGTGTCTAACGGTCTACATATTTAAAATCAAGATCAAACAATCATAAATTCATAAGGAGTGAATAAAACACAAGAAAACGTGAAGTATTTTATAAGAAGGTGAGGACAAACCTTTGCCTTCTTACCTTGTTCAATTTTTTTTTCTTTCCAATAAAATTCACTTTGGTGTTGGAAATGTAGAGAGGAGAAACACAAAATAACAAAAGTAATTAACACACAATAAAACGAGTTACGAATCTTTCATTCACCACAGAAACTTAATTCACATTACTTGATTACAATGAACGTGATGAGGGGTATTTAACCTTTTATGACTAGCAACTTTCCTAAACTAACTTTACATCCACACACACTCTAAATTATTTTTTTCCCAAACTATAACTTAACTCGAACTCAATCGACATGACTCACTTAACTGTCTCTCTAAATATAATTATCGTATTTTAACGCTCCCCCTTAATTATGATTGTATGGCAAACATAACTCAAACATGAATTAACTATGCCTCCTAGGCTTACAATAGAAATTGACTCTATTATCACTCAGACATGTCTACTAGTCTATGTTTCAGCTAGGCTTACAACGACTCAAAACTTTTACAATTTTTAATTTTCTTTTCATTTCTTAAAGATTATATATCCTCAAAATTGTTTCATTCTTGTTCTAGGTTCCATATTTTTTACTTCTTGTTGCTGTTGTAGTTTTTCTTTAACTTTTCTAAAATTTGTGCTGAAAAAAAATATGTTCTTGTCTTCTACACCTTGCTCTTCAAATATTCGTTCAACCATGGACCGTTGCCACAACATTCCATCTTCAAACTGTATTCCTTTCTATGCTTCTTTTGCTTCATATTCCTAACTTTCTTTCTTCCATATTTCTTGATAGAAAAATCATATCTCTTCCTCACTCTATTGCGGAAAAAATGGTTTTACTACATCCTTCCTTGTTTTCAGAAACTTGCATATCATTCTGCTGACATTCATCGTCACGTGTTGCTTCTTTCTTCCTACAATCTGCACACTCAAGATCATTATTCACCATTTCATTCAATTCTTTTATTCCAGCTAATGCTTTAAGACTCACATCAATTTTTTCAATTGACTTATGAATCAATTCTTCAATGAGTTTCAAATCTGCATCAAACTTATTAACAACCTTCATTTCAACTTATGCTCCCATGCTATTTGAGTACCTTCTTATTCAAAAACAATGTTAAACACATTTTTATTATGCTCTTCACTCGGAGTTTCCTTCTCTTCCTTATTTTCTTCTGATTCACAAACATCTACTGCTACAAATAGGTTGTCTTCCACTTGATTTCCACACACAAGTGGGTTTTTCTCACCAAATAAAAACATATAAATATGCTCTTTCTGTTGCATCATGTGCAACCACTCATCACCAGTTAATGATTGTTTATCAGATTTAACTTCAACAATTCCAATTTTTAGATCCACCAAATAAATTTATGCTCTATTAACAGCTTTATCTAAGCCAAACTCAGCTACTGCTTGTTCACACACTTCTTCATCGGCAATTCTAACTGCTTCATAACTTGTTGCTACATGGGTAGCTTCAACCTTCGTTTTTCATCAAACATGATACTTACCATATTACGATAATCAATCCCTGTTTCAAAAAATAAAGCACACATATCATCAACATAACTTTCATCCACACTATGCTTGAATATCTAAGCATGCATGTGTTCATTGTCAATTTCATTGACAATTTCATCTTTACCAAATTCATCAGTAGTGGCGAGATTCACCAATGCACATCTCACTTTGCAGTCATCATTCACATGTGTTGCATAATAGCATGTTTCACCATCATCCACACCATCCACAATATAGTGAAGTGATTGAGCATTGATATGCTCTTTCTCTTCTTCATATACAAATGCTTTAGGTTCTCCCTTTACAATATTTATTGCATCTTCTTCATCCATGTGCATGCTTGCATAATGGGTTTCAATTTTATGGTCTTCACGATCATCTTTCACTTCTGAGTGGGATTCTACAAGCTCTGTTATCGTTTTAGAGTCATGCTCATCTACTCTCATATCTATGGGTAACTTAAGAAATTGTGACACTTCTTTCTACTGCATGTCACTCCCCCTTGCACAAAATTCATTTTTCAAGATCTTCCATGCTTCCTTGGAAGTTGTAGCTTTCGCTATCTTGCACATAACCATTTCATCCATTCCTTGGTGAATGAAACTCAGAGCTGGGGCATCATGAAACTCAGGAGGTGGTAGAAAATCCACCGTACACCAATCAACCTTGATTTCATCTTTTTCTTCCACTAGACTTCTCAGTTCCTCGAATGTGGCTTTAACCTCTCTAAACACGGCAACAATCTATGCCTCTTATTTTTTATCATCTTTCTTTTTCTTCTTTACTTGTTCTTTGCAATGCATGATTGTTGTCATTCCCCTATCTTATAGCTTCTTGCATGTTTCATAAGGTTATTGTCCATATCAACCCGAGAATAAAAATACAATTTTTAACATGTACCCTTGTAGGACACAATCTTCAAACAAAGCCTTGTCATGCCTAACAAAACACGAGAAAAAATTTATAAACTAATAAAATGTACAAAAACTCTATATCTCTTTTCAATAAAATCATTTTCCCTCTCACTTTTGTTTTCCTTAAAAAAAATTCTAATAAAAACTTCATTATACAAAAACCTTCCATAAAACAATTCCAATAAAAAATTCATTATACAAAAAACTTGAATAAAAAAATCTTTGATTGTATTATTTTATATATAAAACATCTTTATAAAAAAATATTTATATAAGAAAAAAAAACTTTTACGTTTCTCCTAAAAAATTGTGTTTTAAAAAAAAGGTTAGATATTAACGAAACCATTCCAAGTTCATTTTTTCAGTATATTAAAACGTTCACATTATAACCCTTTTGGAACCTCTCATATATATCTTTTAGGATACCTTATTTTTTAACTCTTGGCTTCATTCATTTTGTATGACTTTTCCACGCTATCGCTGTTCATGTGCCAACTGTTGCGTGTTAACGCTCTATTCATGCTGTGTGTTGCGTGCTAACGCTCTTCTTGGCAGGCCAATTCCGAGTTACCTCTCTACTGCAAAACTTCAAGAAGCATTAGTTATCACATGTAAGGTGGCTCGCAAGTGAGCTTACCAGTGTTATAACGCCCTGTATATCATTGCACATTGCATTATACCTCGAATCGATAGAAAAATTATTTTTCTTATTTCACTCACGTATTGATATTGATTTGCTCTCTTTGGCTCTTTGTGACATTGGTATCTATCTTAGCTCTTTGCAACATTGCTTTTTATCTATCTTTGTGACTTTAACTCTGGTGGAAAAGTAGAAGGAGAAACACAAAATATCACAAGTAATTCATACATAATAATAAAATTTGTTGTTAGTTTATTGATTACACAAACATAATTCATATGAATTGATTATAATGAATCTCGTGAGCAGTATTTAACTATCACTAGAAACTAGTCTAAAATAACTTCACATCCACATATACTCTAAATTCAACTTTTCCGAAACTGTAATTTAATTGTAACTCACTCCACTTGATTCTCTTAACTTTTTTTAAATATAACAAACTCTTCATGTGGAGTAATTAGCTTATTTTAACTACTTTAAGGTGATATTTTTTGTTGAAAAAAAAATTAAAATTTGGATAAGATTTTTTGAAATATATATTATAACCATCAAACTCCAAAATTTTAGATTCTCGAAAATTTTAGATGGTACTAAATCCATTTCAGCAAAAAAAAAGCAAATTGTAGCACTCCACATTCCAATTTTTTGAAAAGAATAGGTTGCCGCCTTCTGCCAACCCTGCCAAACCTAATGGATCTACATGTCCAAAAACAATTTAGTCATATATAGACCGTTGGTCTTGGATGCAAACCAAGTAGGGTCCAACGTCGTGGCGACTACAAAGTGAAAACTGCTTCTGAATGTTGAATTCTTGTTACAAAGATATGGTGCCAAAAGCTGCATATTGGTGGTTTGCACTGCACAAAATACAAAGATAAAACTAAAGAAATAATTTGTGTCTAGACAATTTTGTTTTAAAAGCCTCCCCAATCTGGGTGATGTATCTGGACATGTTGATGAAAATGGAATTAAAAAAAAAAAAAAAAAAAAAAAAGAGAAAAAAGTGAAAAATGAAAAGAACTACCAAACTTACAAAAAAAAAAGCTCATCATCATCATGTATTTTCTAGAGTAATTTTTGCTGTCACTTTACTAAATTTACTCAATGTCTGAGTAAAACTAACTAGTTGACTTTGTTAATTATTCATAAATAAACTAAGAAAATGAAGAAAATATAGAGGGCGATGCCCTGCATAGATCCGAAGCAAAGAAATGAACAATGATGTGAGTTTTGATGGTGATTTACACGATCTGATGAATAGGACAACATATAATCCCAATCATAGGTAATTTTTTCTATAGAGGAAACATATTAAGGAGTAACAACTAAAACTAACTGATGAAAAGGCCCCATTTGATGCAGAGAGATGATCCATCTTTCTTATGTGTGACCAATTAGGCTTTTTTAATTAATAATAAAAAACATAAGGTGATTCCTAGAATTATTTATGAGAGTTGGGTTTCAATTCAAGTTAAGAAAGGAACTTGATTTTAATCCTCTATAAATTCTACTCTTTTAAACAACTATTGTTTTAAATAAAAATTTAGAAGAGAATTTCACCATTTTAGAGACAATTTTTCTCACAATGTGAAGTTGGAACATGGTTAAACATGCTTGAACATGGTTGATATTCACAGTGAGACAATCTTTGTCCCAAAGAGGCATTGGAACATGTTTGACTCTAAGAAAAATATTATAAATAGTAAAACAAATCGTGAGGGATATGAGTCCTAAAAAAATATTATAAACCCTAAAATAAACATTAAAATCTAACATTACTATTATAAACCTAAGGAATAATGTTAACAACCCGGAGTATTAATATTAAAACACTATAAATTATATTTCCAAGAGAACAACCACATTAAAAATGTTATCATAGCTTTTATATAACTATAATAATTATTATTATGATTATTAATATAATTTAAAAATAATTATCATATTTTTAATAATAATAATAATAATAATAATAATAATACTAATCAAATGTAATGTCATACCATGATTGCCTATTGTTGACGATGGTTAACAATGGTGGACATGATTGATTTTCATACTGAGACAATCGTTGTCACAATGCGACAGCAGACCATGCTTGACCATGGTTACCAGCCTAGATCCATCTTAACTCTAGATCTATCAAGCACCGAGAGGGATCAAATCTCTCGAGGTGCAAACCTATTTTTTGTGTGCAAAACTTGAAGAAATGTTTGCACCTCGAGAGATTTCATCCGTCTCTACCCTTGATAGATCCAAAGTTAAGATGGATCTAAGCTGGTTTCAATCGTGTGTGACCCAGGAATATCTATCAAAGATATGATTAATTTTATCAATAATATGTAAATATATCTAATATCAATATAATTATTTTAAATATGCTAAATATGTTTGAGATTAGCCTTGTCATTTTAATTTCGAATTTTCTTAGTTACCTCATTTTGTTGAGATGATAAATATTGTTAATAATTTTTTTCTTCTAAACTTGGCAGTAGTCCTCTATTAATCATCTATGAAGCAGGTTACACAAAATATGTTTCCAGTGACCTCAACCTGCCCATATGAAACCAAGTTTGTTGGCCACTGGTCAACATCATATGCCAGGAAAAACTCAAATATCTCGTGAATAATGCTAAGCCCCCCCTTTATATTTTCACAATTTACTATTCTGCGCTTGATTTCCCGAGCTTGTCCATTGGCAATATTGAGCTCCCCTAGAGAATCAACAGATTATATGAGAACAATGACTCGTGCCTTTGTTGACTGGCCTCTCCATTGACAACCCTCTTGACCCACTACCCGACTCTCAACACTATGGACCTCCCTACACTGATATGAATGCCATATCTGACCCTCGGTTTTATCTCTCGGCCTCTCGACCATACTACTTCCCCTCCCATACAAATTAGCGGAGTTGATGACCCCTATCCTGTCTTTAGCGCTTGAACGTTGTTTGTGGCTCGCCTTCCCCTGGTCAACCACCCAACCCAGGGCAGCAGTCTCTCTACCCACCCTCAGCTCCCCTTACTTACCCAACAGGCTCCCCAGATTACTGAGAATGACAAGTTATTTCCCTCCCAAGCTGACACGATGGTCATCCCCCTCGACCTAATGTCTCCACTCGCAGCTTCTCCTAGCTCTTTCATCCTTCCTCTGTCTCTCTCTTTCACTTTACCCTCCAATCCCCTCTCTCTCTCTCTCTCTCTCTCTCTTTTCCCTCCAATCCTCTCTCTTCCCCCAACACTTACTCTCTCTCTCTCTCTCCAACTATGTTACTATATTCCTCCCTCTCTCCTTCTGTACATCTCTCGTTCTTCATCTCTTTATCTCAGCCCTAAACATACAAACTCTCACTCCATCTCTCCCTTGTCACTCCCTCTCTCTCTCTCCATTTCTCACTCTCTATGTCTTTGTTCTTCTCTCCCTCTCTTCCAACTACATCTCTCTATTCCTCCCTTTCTCCTCTATATCTCTCTCTCTCTCTAATCCTCTCAATATATCCTTTACTCTATCCTTCTCTCTCCCCCCATCATATTTGTGTCTCCCTCTCCCTCTCTTACCCTTCTCCACCTCTCTCACTTCTTTTCCTATCTCTTCATTCCTTCTCTCTCCTCTCCTTAAGTTTATCTCCATCTTTCTCTTGTCACTCCCCCCTATATGTCCACCTCTATCACTCTATGTGTTTTTTCTCCCCTCCCCCATATATATATATATATATATATATATAGAGAGAGAGAGAGAGAGAGAGAGAGAGAGTTAATATATATCATGATATATTAATATTATAATAGTTAATATGAATACTAGATTTAATAAGAATAATAATAATTTTTTATATTAATATTAGGCTAAATATTGTTTTTTTTTCATGATATTAATAATAATTTCTCCTGTGTTATTTGACCCATATGCTTCACCCAAATAAAACCTCTTTTTTGAGCTTTTGTAAATATAAAGAGATTTATGGATCAAATATAAAAAAATGTTTTATTTATTTATCTTACCTCTAGTTTATTTATATTTTTATTTAGTTTATTTATATTTTTATTTATTTACCATACTTATGCAATAAGTATAAAATATGTTTGATTTATTTACCATACCTCTAATTAATTTACAATATAATTTGTTTTATCATATCTTTTTTTTGAATGTCCATAGATATAACTGAAAGTTAAAAGGGAGGGATAATTATTACAAATATATTGATTACAATTGAGCCACATTACAAATGTTTCTTACATTACATCTACACATGTCCCTATACTAGGTTGTAGAGCGTCTCTCGGCGCAATAAACCTAAAGAGTTTATATTGAACCCTAGAATGAAAATTATAAATCCTATAAATAATATTATACTGTAATATAAAATAAGCCCAAAAGAATAATATTATAAACCAAAAATATAGTCTTTGTTGGAGCATGAAGATTTAAGAAAAAATCAACTAGGAATTGAAGAGTGAGCTTCTCGTTGGTTCAATCACCCTCTGGTTTTGTTACTACTGTTCGCTCGGTTTTGCATTTACCTTCCATTCATCAATGAATCCCCAACACAATCGGGCCAAAATTTTCTATATGGTTACTTCGAGACTCTAGAACTGTAAGAGAATTTCATTTCAAATGGCCCCGATCACGAATTATTATATATATAAAATATTTACAATTTTTTTCCGTAGCTCCATACTCCGCTGCGGCAGAGCCGTATATAAAATACTAAGATTACGGATATTTTTGACCTATTCACCTCAGATTTAATTTCAAGTCCAATTATATTTATTTAAATTTATTAATTAATAATTTATTATTAAATAATTAAATCAATTAATTTAATAAGAAAATATACATATAACCACTATTTGTTAAATAACTTACTGTTACATTAATTTAATTGATTAATTAATTTTATAAATATATTACTTATTTTATAATTAAATAAAATAATAATGAAAATAATAATAATAGTAATAAATAAATAAACCATTAATTAAATAAAAATTAATTAAATTAATAGACAATGGAATAATTATATTTTTTCAAAGTCAAACTAGCTGTTATCCTAATGGCTAGTTGAGCCATTTCTACATATATTTATACTTAATGACTGGATATGGTCTCTCACATAGTCCTGATGATGAACCACACTAGTTGGTTCGAAACGTGTCGACCAAGTTCTATTTCATGTGATTATTACCGAAATAATTCTGCTAATTTATATGATGGATCGCAAAAACTTAGATTCTAGAAAGTCCAATTATCTTTAAAAAAAATGGTCAACCACGCTCCAGCCACCTAAAATTGAAATAAAAAATTCTTTGACTAATTAAAAAAAAGGTTTTATTTTTATTCCACTAATGTTCTCATTCATTTTGGCTTTGCATTTACACATTCATTCTAATAAAATAATAAAGGGAATGATCAAATATCCTCTCAAAATATATGGTTATCTGTTTCCCCGGAAAGGTAAATTTTGTATATATGGCTTATTTGTTTCCCTGAGAAATGTAAATATTGTTGGGTTGGTTTTATTCCAATATATAAGAGGGTTTTTCTTCATGTCTCGGGTTATTAAGTAATGGGAGATGGATATACCTTACTCGTATGATGCAGCGGGCCTTTTATTAAGCGGACAGAGTTTTGGGGAATGGAATAAGCATATGGAAAGGATTAGAGAATTGGATGGACACGTACATTGGGGGGGGACACTATTAAGTGGGGAGGAACCATAAAAGAGGGAAATATTGCCACACAAGAAATTTACAAAGAGCTTATGAGGAAACCCGAGTAAGGAGGATTGGATTACTGATTTTAAAAAAATTGGAAGGTGAAGGTACAGCTAAAAACAATCATTTTTTTCTGGTGTGTGTGGCAGGACAGGAATCTGACATGGAAAATTTTGAAAAAGAGGGGTTTTGTCGGCCCGGGCAGATGTCCTATGTGTAAAATGGAAGATGAGGACAACCAACATTTGTTTTATAACTGTTTATTCTCAATGGAGGTCAGAGATCATTTATGCAAATTTTTAAAATTTCAGGACGAGGATTATCAATCTGGAAAGGAGTGTTTTTTATGGTGGTTTAAAAAGGGAAAATATTTTCGCATCATTCCCGTTACCTTCCATTGGAATATTTGGAAATTCAGGATTTATATCAATTTTGAGGATCGCTTTTGGATGCCTTTTGAGACTGTTTCTCTGATTATACAAATATGGGAGGAGTCTAGGCCTATGTAGATGCCACCAAAGGACATGTCTATCAGACTGAGGCCAAATGAGTTTTTCTTATCTGCTGGGTCACTTTGATGGTGTGGCCCAAAATGGGAAGTGTGGATGTGGTGTATGGCTGCGTTTGAACCCATGGAGTCATTATAAACTTTTCTGGTATGGGGGCTTGGGTTCGAATACGCGCACTGAAACTGTGGCTTTATGAGGTCTTCTTTGGTTTGTGGATCACTTGTGTTTGGAGTCCATTCAGATTTCTGGTGACTCTAAAGTAATGATGGATCATCTAAGCAAAAGGAATGTTTTGGCACCAGTCAACCTTATATCGTGGATACAAAGGATCAAAAATTTGACTGGTAATTTCCTTTCGATCTCTTTTTCTCATATCTTTAGAGAAAGGAATTACATGGCTAATCTACTGTCTAAAATGGGATTGATTGGGGAGCTGGGAATGATCAATTATGAACTTGTGGAGGAGGAGGGAGGGTTACTAAGGGATCAGTGACAAGTTTCTAAACAGGGTTTTATTTCCTGCTGGTTGTGGGGTTTCTATTTCGGAGGAAATGAGTGTTATGTGGGATTTCAATATATGATCTCTGCTACTATTTTTTTTTTTTTGGGCTTTAGATGGTGGTTAAAAATGAATTTAAAATACTATTTACAGCTGGGGAGGTTGTTTCCTCTTTCTTGTTTTTTTTGTACAACGTGATGTTTAAGGATGTAATGGTTTAATTTCTGTCTCTGTATGTATATGAGCTTTGTAAAAAGGCTCGACAGACTCGGATGACTCTCTTATTTTTTTGTATAATGTGTATTTGGTGATATTTTGTTCTGGTACATGAATATACACTAGAGGTTTCTCGAGCTGAAAAAAAAAAGATACGTAAGTGGCTAATAAGCGTTAGCACTACTAATCTTCACTAACTCTCTCAATTTGATTCAGTTAGTATAGGTGGCATTTATGGTCTTTGACAAAACATTTTCATGGGTGGAATTGTGAAGGTGGGCCATCTTTCCCTAAGCAGCGTCTTTCGAATGAACTCCATCCCATTTGAAATACTGTTGAGTATTTGCATATCAAAACAATTACTGGCACTCCGCATTGTGTTGGTCTATTGGAATTGTGATGCCCACGTATTGCACAATAGTTTTCAAAAAAATAGGATTTTCTGTGTTGAAGTTTACTTCGTCGATATTTGTTCAAAACACAGGTTTAAATTGTGAACTTTCTAATCACATATATAATCGAAAATAAATTTTAAATACAATTTTCTACCCAAAAAAATCTAAATCATATAATACGTAGACAATGCTTTTTAAGTCTTGGATAGTTCAGTTCCACTCATGAAGAAAATTACAAAAGATGCAAAAGAAACGTAAATTTTTATTTTTTAAAAGTCTAAGGCTATTTCCTCTTTCTCTTGCTTACTGAAGGATTCAGGGCATTGTATGAACCTAACAACTAATTTATAATAGTCTGCAAACACAAATTTAAAGTCTAGATGTCGATTTTGAAATTGTACCTTGCACCTTTTGAAGATCATTACTTTGATATGTTTTTTTTTTGGGGTATAGGATATAAAGAGAGAGAAATCAGAAAATCTATAAAAAGAGCGGTCATAACCATGAAGCGCGAAGGTCCTCAAGAAAGTTGTGGTAGGGTTTTTCTACGATACGTTAAGGGTGTTACTAATAAGATTGCCAAGGTTTTGGGAAGGAATGCCATTTTCGGGCAATTTTCACCAGCAAGAATCATAAGACAAAAAAAGCAGTCAGTGAGAAATAGTATTAATCATCAGTAGCTTAAAGGTGTTTACAATATTGACTTCTCATGTGAGAAGAGTTATATTGATGAAATCAGGGGCTTTCTTCGAAAAAATCTTAAAGAGCATGGTGCCGATATTAAACATGAACGATCTTGCACCTCGACTCTTGTTTATTACTCCTCGAAAACTAAACATCACTTGTGTGTTGAGGATGCTAAAATCATTGCGAGAGTGGAACACTATCAAATACAAAAGATTAAAGCGCTTGAGATTATAAAACAACTGCATACCATTAACAGGGACAAAGGATGCGATATTAGCAACAGTTGGCAACCTCTAATTTGACAAATGTGCTCCCAAGGTTCGTCCTCATCCTAGCTATAATATCGCATGTTTGCTTCTTCTCCAAAATAGTTAAAAAAAATTGAGTTTCGTCATTGCAAAACACTAATTGAATCATTCACTCGTAATAATTATCCTTATTAATTAATTTTTATTATTTCTCTATTAATAAAAAATAATTAATTAATAATTATTATTAGTAAATAAAAATACAAATAAAAATAAATCATATTTAATAATGATAAAATTCATTTTTATTATATTATTTGATTAATTAGGATTGAATTAATAAATTATATTTAATAATGATAAATTTCGTTTGATTATTAGAATTAATAAATACTAATTATAAATAATAATTATTATTTATTAACATTTATTTACTTTTTAAAATGAATGTTATATTAATTAAGTAAACTAATTTTTTCTAAATTTAATTATTAATTTTATTAATTAAGAATAATTAAGAACTATTATTAGTACCATTTAGGGTTATATCATATTATAGTTTAAATATTCTTTATTTGATTTAATTAGACTATTTTAAGCTAATATTTATAGAAAATTATTTTAAAAATTTAGTAATGTTTAAGTTTATCACTTAAAAATTAAAGATATTAATATAATTATTTAAATTATATTTATAAAAGTTTCAAATTTAAGAAAAGAAATGAATTAATAATTTTTTTATTAAAATGAATTAATAAGTAGTATTATTATTATATTAATAAATAGGTGATATTATATATATATATACTATTTACATTATTATAATTAGAAAATTTAATAAACTAATAATAATTTTATTAAAATGAACACACACATATATATATAATTAAAATTATTAAAATTTATTAAAATTTATCAAAATTTATTATATTAAATAAACTAATAAGATACGTATCAGTTTTTGTTGGCTCTTTTCATATTTCACTATTTAAAACCTTGACTTGTGAGACCTTCGTTTATTCTTCATCTACATCTTGCTTGAAGATGGATCTTCGTTCGGATTCGAAACGTCGACCATTGTTTTATGATATTATGGATAATCCGAAGATTTCTTCAATTAATGATAACCACAAAAGCTTAAACTCCAAATCATTTTCCTTTTGAGAAAAAGTATTAAACCTAGGCATACAACCCACTTTGTTGAGCACTTCTCCACGTCTTGTTGCATATTATGTTAAATACAGCATGCAATAGAAAATCCACAAGTTGTTCTGCACTAAAATCTTCTTTGCATCGTCTGCACAAAAGGAAAGAAATCAAATAACGGTGAAGAGAATTTGAAATTATTAAATAATTATTGTTTCTTTTGTTTGATTTAAGTTTGGTTTTGTGCATTCTAGTGAAGTAAAGTTAGCATTATTATAATTATTGCTCGTTTGAGTTAATTTATCGTAGCTTTCACGTACTGGAAATAGATATTCTCTTACATTTAGGGGATTTACAATATTCTCAACAAATAAAGGGACAAAGGTTTGGCCTTTTTGTAGCAGCAGTTGTTGAAAGAAAGTGTCATTGTAGGCGTTCCACTGATATCTTCGATGAGAAGAAATGCATTTGAAAAATGTGTATAACACTCTACATATTTAAAGTCAAGATCAAACAATGATAAATTCATAAGAAGTGAATAAAACACAGGAAAGTGTGAGTTATTTTATAAGAAGGCGAGGACGCACCTTTTCCTTGTTACCTTGTTCATTTTTTTTGTCTTTCCAATAAAGCTCATTATAGTGTTGAAAATGTAGAGAGGAGAAACAGAAAAAAAAAAGTAATTAACACACAATAAAACTAGTTACGGCCCTTTTATTGACCACACAAACTTAATTCACATGACTTGACTACAATGAAAATGGTGAGGGGTATTTAACCTTTTCTGACTAGCAACTTGCCTAAAATAACTTTACATCCACACACACCCTAAATTATTTTTTTCTCAAACTATAACTTAACTCGAACTCACTCGACTTGACTCACTTAACTGAATCTCTAAATATAATCATCGTATTTTAACATTTCCCCTTAATTACGACTATATGACTAACATAAATCAAACATGAATTAACTATGCCTCTTAGTCCTACAATAGGGATTGACTCAATTATCACTCAGACATGTCTACTAGTCTATGTTTTAGCTAGGCTTACAATGACTCAAAAATTTTACAATTTTTCATTTTCTTTTCATTTATTAAAGATTATATATCCTCAAAATTGTTTCATTATTTTTGTAGGCTCCATATTTTTTTACTTGTTGTTGCTGCTACAATTTTTCTTTAACTTTTCTAAAATTTGTGTTGAAAAACAATATGTTCTTGTCTTCTACACCTTCCTTTTCAAATATCCGTTCAGCCATGGACTGTTGCTACAACATTATATCTTCAAACTTTCTTCCTTTCTATGCTTTTTGCAGTTCATATTTCAAACTTTCTTTCTACCATATTTCTTGATAGAAAAATCTTATCTCGTCCTCACTCTATCGCGGAAAATGGTTTTACTTCATCCTTCCTTGTTTTCAGAAGCTTCCATATAATTCTCTTCAAATTCATCATCACGTGTTGCTTCTTCCTTCCTTTAATCTACGCACTCAAGATCATTATTCACCATTTCATTCAATACTTTTATTCCAGCTAATGCTTTAAGGCTTGCATCAATTTGTTCAATTGACTGATGAATCCATTCTTCAATGAGCTTGAAATCTGCATCAAACTTATTAACAACCTTGATCTCAACTTATGTTCCCATGCTATCTTGAGCACCTTCATATTCAAAAACAATGTTAAACACATTTTTATTATGCTCTTCAGTGAGAGTTTCCTTCTCTTCCTTATTTTCTAGTGATTAAAAAACATCTGCTGCTACAGATAGGTTGTCTTCCACTTGACTTCCACACACAAGTGCATTTTTCTCACCAAATAAAAACATATAAATATGTTCTTTCTGTTGCACCATGTGCAACCACTCATCACCAGTTAATTATTCTTCATCAAATTTAACTTCAACAATTCCAATTGTTAGATCCACCAAATAAATTTATGCTCTATTGATAGCTTTATGTAAGCCAAACTTAGCTACTGCTTGTTCGCACACTTCTTCATGAACAATTCTAACCACTTCATAACTTGTTGCTACATTGGTAGCTTCCACCTTCAATTTTTCATCAAACATGATGCTTACCATATTACCATAATCAATCCTTGTTTCAAAAAAGAAACCACACATATCATCAACATAACTTTCATCCACACTATGTTGGGATATCTGAGAATGCATATGTTCATTGTCAATTTCATTGACAATTTCATATTTACCAAATCGTAAGTTGTGGCGGGATTCACCAATGCACATCTCACTTTGCAGTCATCATCCACATGTGCTGCATAACAGGGGGTTTAACCATCATCCACACCATCCACATTATAGTGAAATTCTTGAGCATTGATATGTTCTTTCTCTGCTTCACATACAAATTCTTTAGGTTCTCTGTTTGCAATATTTATTACATCTTATTCATCCATGTGCATGCTTGCATAATGGGTTTCAATTTCATATTCTTCATGACCATCTTTCACTTTTGAGTGGGATCCTCCAAGCTTTGTTATTGTTTTAGAGTCATCCTCATCTACTCTCAAATCTATGGCTAACTTAAGAAATTGTGACACTTCTTGCTACTGCATGTCACTCCCCCTTGCGCAAAATACATTTTTCAAGATCTTCCATGCTTCATTGGAAGTTGTAGCTTTCGCTATCTTGCACATAATCGTTTCATCCATTCGTTGGTGAATGAAACTCAGAGCTAGGGCATCATTAAACTTAGGAGGTGGTAGAAAATCCACTCTACACCAGTAAACCTCGATTTCATCTTTTTCTTATGCTAGATGTCTTAGTTCCTTGAATGCGGCTTTAACCTCTCTAAACACAGCAACAATCTCTGCCTCTTCTCTTTTATCCTTTTTATTTGTCTTCTTCAGTTGCGCTTTGTGACACATGCTTATTGTCATTCCCCTCTCATATAGCTTCTCGCTTTTGGCATAAAGTTATCTTCCATATCACTCTTGGAAAAAGAAAAAAAAAATGATTTCTAATATGTACCCTTGTAAAACACAATCTTCACCCAAAACCCTATCATGCCTCACAAAACACTTTTTTATAAACTAATAAAATTTGCAAAAACCCTATATCTCTTTTCAATAAAATCATTTTCCTTCTCACTTTTTTTTTCTAAAAAAAAATTCCAATAAAAACGTCATTATACAAAAACCTTGAATAAAAAAATCTTTATAAAAAAAAAAGCTTTAAAGGTTCTCATAAAAAAAAAATTGTGTTTAAAAAAAATGGTTAGGTATTAACCAAACCATTCCAAGCTCATTTTTTCAATATATTAAAAAGTTCACGTTATAACCCTTTTGGAACCTCTCATATATATCGTTTAGGATACCTTATTTTTTAACTCTCGGCTTCGTTCATTTTGTATGACTTTTCCAAGCTATCGCTCTTCACGTGCTAACTGCCGCGTGTTAACGCTCTCTTCATGGTGTGGTGTGTGTTGCGTGCTAACGCCCTTCTTGGCAGGCCAATCCCGCGTTAACTCACTGCTGCAAAACTTCAAGGAGCATTAGTTATCACATGTAAGGCGGCTCGCAAGTGAGCTTACCAGCGTTATAACGCCATGTATATCATTGCACGGTGCATTATACCTCGAATCGATAGAAAAAATATTTTTCTTATCTCACACACGTATTGATATTGATTTGGTCTCTTTGGCTCTTTGTGACATTGGTCTCTATGTTGGCTCTTTGTAACATTGCTTTTTATCTTTCTTTGTGACTTTAGCTTTAATACCAATTTGGTGGAAAAGTGGTAGGAGAAATACAAAGTAATTCATACACAACAAGAGTTTCTGCTAGTTTATTAATCACACAAATTTAATTCATATGAATTGATTACAATAAATCTAGTGAGGGGTATCTAAGCTTTTATCATTAGAAACTAGCTTAAAATAACTTTATATCCACACACATTTTAAATTTAACTTTTCCCAAACTGTAACTCATTTCACTTGACTCTGTTAACTTTGTTTAAATATAACAAACTCTTCATGTGGATTAATTAGCTTATTTTAACTACTTTAAATAAACATTTTTGCTAAAAAAAAACAATGAAATTTGGATAAGATTTTTTGAAATATCTATTATAGCTATCAAACTTCAAAATTTTAGATAGTACTGAATCCATTCCAACCAAAAAAAAGATTCTAACTGTCCCACATTCCATTTTTTTTTTTAAAAAGGCTGTCTCCTTCTGCCATCCCGCCAAACCTAATGGATCTACGTGTCCAGAAACAATTTAGTCATACATAGCCCGTTGGTCCTGGATGCAAACCAAGAAGGGTCCAACTTCGTCGCAACTCCAAAGTGAACAGTGCTTGTGAATGTTGAATTATTGTTACAAAGATATGGTGCCAAAAGCTGCATATCGGTGGTTTGCACTGTACAAAATACAAAGATAAAACTAAAGAAATAATTTATGTCTAGACAATTTTGTTTTAAAAGGCTCATTATCATCATGTATTTTCTAGAGTAATTTTTGTTGTCACTTCACTAAATTTACTCAATGTCTCAGTAAAACCAACTAGTTGACTTTGTTAATTATTCAGAAATAAACTAAGAAAACGAAGATAATATAAACGGGGATGCGCTGCATAGGTCCGAAGCAAAGAAATGAACAGTTAAGTGAGTTTTGATGGTGATTTACACGATCTGATGAATAGGACAGCATATAATCCCAATCATAGGTAAGTTTTGCAATAGAGGAAACGGCTTAAGGAGTAACTACTTAGATTAACTGATGAAAAGGCCCCATTCGATGCAGAGAGATGATCCATCGTTCTTATCTGTGACCAATTAGGCTTTTGTAATTAAAATAAAAAACGGAAGCTGATTCTTGTAATTATTTATGAGAGTTGGGTTTCAATCCAATTTAATAAAGGAACTTGATTTTAATCCTCCATAAATCCTACCCTTTTAAACAACTATTGTTTCAAATCAAAATTTAGAAGAGACTTTCACCATTTCATTTAGCCAGAGTGTGTGGGGTCTTTAAAATCTCACTCGTAAGAAGCCCGAAGGACATGATAAGATTATTTGGTTCATCATATATTGTTGGGTTCAAAAAGTTCACTAACTTAGCTATTTAAAACTTCTCTACTTCATAAAGTTAATATATGTTCTCGAATTTCATTTAGAACAATATGTTTTAGTCAAAGTTATTCTAAACATAATTCCGGCAGAGCTCAGCTCTGCGTTGTTTACCTTTACATGCGAGTTGAAAATTGTCAGTGCATGAACTTGACCGAAACTATTCAACAACTCTTGGTTGATAGGATGGTTGGAAATTTGCTCCCAAGGTGTTTCTTGTTCATTTTGCATAGTCTATTATAAGATGCCCATGTTAGGATCTTGCACGTTTATTTTTCATGCATCTTTTTATTTTTATAAAATTTTCAGCAAATTTGAAGCTACCATCCAAATTATTCAATTGGATAATAGGTTGAATTAGGGATGTGTGACATTTCATTATTATTAACAGGACCATAAGGTGAATTAGGGATGATAGACATTTCATTATTATTAACATTGGCCATCACAACTATTTGCCATCATTTAATATAAAATATCATTAAAAACATGAGATGTTAAAAGTATGAGACGTTAAGTGTGGTGTGATGTTTGTTTGTTTTTGTTTTTTTTGTTTTTTTTTAAATTGGAATAAAAAATCGGTTAAACAAAAACCATTTTCAAAATAGAGAAGAGATTGAGTATGGTGTGATGTTGTGGTGGTCTAAATATTTGTGAACATTCAAATGTTGGTTCAAATAATAATAAAATGTTAAAAGTAATAAAAATAACAAAACTTGATTTATTGTATTTTGTTATCTTATAATTTTTTTTGTTAATAAAAGTAAGAACGTTTTTTTATTAAAAAAACATTATCTATATATATATATATATATATATATATATATATAAAGAGTAATTATAAATTGAAATATATAACATATAAAGAGTAATTATAAATTAAAACTCGTCCCAGGGAGCAGCTCAATTGCTTATTCCAGATGTGAAATTGTTGTAACTCGAAAGGCTCATGTTCAAATCTCCTTGATATGATCTGGGCTACGGGGAGGAGGACAATTCAGAGAATTCGTAGCTCCCTAGAGGTTTGCAATTCGTAGCCCCCTAGAAGTTTTCAATTCATGCTCCCTAGAGGTCTGCAATTCGTAGCCCCCCAGAAGTTTGCAATTCATAACCTCCCAAAGGTTTGCTAGTAGTTATGTGTTCAGGCAGGCTGCTCGGTTCCTTTGGGTCACCAAAATATATATAAATTAAAACTCCTTTTATGGTAAAAAATAAAATAATGATTTTGTAATCATAATTTATTTAATAAGCACACAGAAGATTTATACTCACAATAAGCTTACAATATAACAAGATTATTAACCATGTATATTCACCTCACTTTATTATTAATACTATTAACTTGTAAATAAGATTTCTTACAATATTAGGGCCAATATCATTGCTTATCTATACCACATACCCAAAAACAATAACACATTTCGTAATGAAAATATTTTATAAATATTTTATTTTGATTTTATTTTATAACAATTTAAAAATTAAAAGATTATAATTTCTTTTCACACACACACACACACACACACACACATATATATATATATAACCCTATATCCTCAGCACTGCTAAAAATATTATGTGGATATTTCATAGAAATTAAATCAATGTTTTCATAAAATAAAAAATGGAAATACTTTTATATAGAGAGATCTCAAATTTATACCAGCCTGGATTTATCTTAACTCTAGATCTATCAAACACATAAAACAATCCAACTTCTGTAGGTGCAAACGTTTCTTCAATCTTGTCAGACCAAGAGGTAACTCCACAAATTAAACCTTGAATTTGATAGAGGGTGCTCATGAATAAATACATGGATGTGAAACTATTGGAATTCATTTTCCAATGTCTCTTGGACTTCTTTATTTATTACTTTACACTAATATACAATTTCTCTCAATCCCTTAGGATTATGTGTCAACATTCCTCCCCTTAATCTGAAGGGATGTTGGTGAGTTCAAGCATTTTTCTGAATTTTTCAAACTTTTCTCTTCCAAGCGCTTTGGTGAAGATGCCTGCACTCTGCTCATTTGTGGAACAATGACGTAGATGGATAGTTCTGGCCTCAACATGATGTCGAATCAAATGGTATTTTGTCTTGATGTGCTTCGTTCGATCGTGGAACTTTGGTTTCTTGGCCAAATTTATTGCAAAAGTATTGTCGATCATGAGTGGAGTTAAATGCATTTGTTTCATTTGCAAATTTTCTAGTATTTTCCTGAGCCACACAATTTCCTTTTTCACTTCAGTTGTTGCCAAAAAAAATTCCTCAGTTGTGGAATCTACTGTAACTTATTGTTTATGTGATCTCCAAGAGATAGCTCCTGATCCAAGACTCATAGTATAATCTGAAGTAGATACGCCAGTTTCTTTTTCTCCATCAAAATATGAATCAAAGTATCCAATCAAGCTGAAGTCACCCATCTGTGTATATTTGAGTCCAATGTCTTCAATCCCTTTCAAGTACTTTAGAAATATTTTTGTAGCAGACCAATGTCCTTCACGAGGTTTTTGCATAAACATCGAGAGAATTCCAACAACAAATGGGATGTCTGGTCTGGTAGTAGTCAGGTAGATGAGACTTCCTACAAGGTGTCCATACTTCGTTGCAACCTCAAATTCCTTCCCTTCAATGGATATGAGCTTAAATTTTTGTTCCATTTGAGTGGTCAAAGGATTGCATTCATCCATGCCAAACATATTCAATATATATCCAATGTACTTCTTTTGAGAAAGGAATATAAATTTATGATGTTGAGTTACTTCAATATCGAGATAGTAGTGAATGTAGCCCAAATTAGTCATTTCAAAACCTTTCTTCAATTCCTTCTTTATGGAAGCAATATAACTCTCAATGTTACTTGCTTGGGGATTATAGGGCACAATTGTTTGATGTTTGATCCCATGTTGGAGAAGATAGTTTTAGAATTCATTTGAAGCGTATTATTTTCCATTATCAATGCACAAAGAGCCAATATGAGTTTTTGCATCATTTTCAGTCCATGGACGAAAATTCTTGAATGTTTGAAAAGCATCAAATTTGTTCTTCAATAAGTAAACCAAAAGCATTTTGGTGTAATCATCAATAGATTTCATCATATATTTATTTCCATTTGGAGAAGAAACATGCATGGGGCCACATAAATCTGAATGAATAAGCTCAAGTTTTCTATGTGCTCTCGAATGTGAATCATGAAAAGGATTGCTTGTTATGCTTTTGTAAAATATAAGCATCACATTGGTCAAGTTTCCTAGGAATTGTAGGCAATCCAGTAACGTCATTTTTCTTCAACAATCGAAGGTTGTCATAGTTTAAGTTTCCAAATATAGCATGCCATAAAATACTTGATGGGAATGTATCTTCATCAGAATGGGAACTAGAGGAAAAGTTTTGGGCATGAGAAGAGGTACCTTGCAACTTTAGGAGTATTCCTTCTACTATTCCTCTCATGAAAAGTGAGCGATCTGATGCTTTTTTGACCTTAACCTTGCCATAAAACATGTGAATTGAGTGTCCTTGTTAGTAGATGTGGACCAAGGATAACAATTTTCTCCTCAACTCAGGGAGGTATAGAACCTCATGTAGAAGATGGCCTAGAAGACCACGCAACTTAAGCTTGATTGTGCCAAGCCCTGATGGCTTGAATTTGGATTTTCCTACAAATTTTACTGCTCCATCAACCTTGACAGTAAATTCTTCAAAAAAATATTTTCTAAAATTCATGTGTCATGTTGCTCTTGAATCTAGCAACTAGTCATTTCTCTAAGAAATAAGTGAAGCATCAAACAATTCTTTAGTTACTCCAATGTTACAATGTGCTACAACATAATGAGCTGATTTAGGTGATTTACCTTTGCCTCTATCATGAGTTTTACCTTTTTATTTATTTCTTTCCTACTCAATTCTGTCGCAAGGAAGATTACATGTAGATGCATCATGCCAAAATTTATTGCAGCATATGCAATGAAGATCATATTGTTCACTTTCAGCTTGTTTAACCCCCCTTCCTTTGAAATTTATTCTTCCTCTTCCTTTATGGCCACCTCTTCATCTGGAAGAATATTGAGCATGATTATTCTCTCTATGTGTGAAACATACAACTTCTTCAAAAGACAGAGAGGCTATATTCTTTCCAAAATCCTTCTCTTTATGTAAACTTTTTCTCAAGCGAATCAAAGGTGATCTTCATGCGGTTTCCAATTGCTTGCAATGACTCAAGGTAATGTGAGTAAGTGGGATAAAATTCCTTAACATAAGCTATGAGAGGTATGTCAACTTCTACACCAATATTTTAAATTTTATGCAAGATAGATCTTACTTCTGATGCTAAAGCAAGAGGGTCATCGTTTTTCAATTCAAGACTAAACAACTTAATCATTAATTGAACAATTTCATGTTTTGAATGTGAGTCATAGAGTTATTTTAATTTCCTCAAGGCTTCATAGGCATTTGAAAATGGTGTAATATAGCGACTTGCATCATCTTTTACAAAAGATGCAATCAAGGCATACGTCTTACAATTCTTGTTTTCCCAAATGATGATCTCCTTGTTTGAATTCGGATTTATGAGTGGATTATCTCTTTCTCCTTCATAATTTCCTCTCTACAACTCATTAAAAATGAGAGTGTGCTTGATTTTCCGAGACCACTTAGGATAGTTCTCCTTTCCAGAGATAACTACTCCAACAATAGATATGAGAGAATGCATTGTAAATATGTATTTTTGAAAAAACGTAGTCTGGTGGAAAAGACTCAATTTTTGTGTAAAAAATGTATTTTTCTTCAAAAACTCAATTTTGGTCTAAAAACTGAACTTTTGTACAAAAAAAACTCAATTCTGGTATAAAAAAAATTGGTGGAGGTCAATCCTCAGTAAGGTCGGACTTAGGGAGGTGGAATAGCGGGAGGTGAGGGTGAAGGGAGGAGGATGGAGCGGGGGGAGAGGGGAAGAGGGAACGAAGGGAGGGGAGGAGGGAGTGCAGGGAGGGGAGCAGAGGAGGAAGGAAGAAGGGTATTCCATGGAGGGGAGCAGGGAAGGAAGGAGGGGGAAGCAGCTATAGGAGGAGCTAGGAGGTAGATGTAGGAGGAGCTAGGAAGCTCGGAGGGGAGCGAGAGTGTGCATTGCGAGCTGTGGATGTAGCAACTGTGTGGAGGTTGCAGCTGCGGGAGGAGTTGGGAAGCACAGAGGAGAGAGATATTGTGCACTGGAAGATGTGGAGGTAGCAGTTGTGTGGGGTAGCAGGGTTATGTGTTACACAGAGGAGGGTCGTGAGGAGGAGCCAGAGCCAAGGAGCACAAGTAAAAAAAAAATCGATGCCAAGGAGTGTAAGAATGAGTTGAAGGCTAAAACAAATTGGAATCTGGATTGCGAGGAGTAGGAGGGACAATTTTTCCAAGACCAGTCAGAGAGGCAGGTCTGCCAGGAGTAGGAGGGAGCTACACTAGGCACAGGAATGCAAAGAAAAGAGTTGGCTCTGATACCATGTCAAACCTGGAGGTAACTCCACAAATTGAACCCTGAATTTGATAGAAGGTGCTCAAGAATATATACATGGAGGTGAGATTGTTGGGATTCATTTCTAAATGTCTCTTAGAGTTCCTTATTTTCTATTTTACACTGATATACAATTTCTCCTTACCCCTTAGGATTAGGTGTCAAAAAATATTTGCACTCAAAAGAGATTTACACCTCAACAGATTTGATCCCTCTCAATACATAATATATTGAGAATTAACATGAATATTTTATATAAAACCATGTTAATGATAACTTTAACCTATTTTTTTATGCATTGTATAAAATATCTCATTAACTATACGTAAAATTTACCATATTATTACTAATTTAAACCTCTTTCTTACATAATTGTATATGGTAAGGGAAATATTCTATTTTTTATGCTTAATTTAAATATAATAATTAAAATTTTTACAAAGTTTGATTAAATTTATTTAAATTTTCATAATTATTAAAAATATAAATAAATATGGAATTCAATTAAAAAAATGAATTATTTCTTACTTTACATTATTAAAATTATCTTGTTCCATTTTTATGAATTTTTACTAAACATTTTGTAACATACGTAAAAAAAAATAACCACATAACTAGTTATTAACTTACTATCTTTTAACTATTTTTTTTAAAAGAATCGGTTAAGAAAGAATGAATTCTTGAATTGGGTGTGATCATATCAGCTGAAACCATGGAACTGTCAGTTACTAGACGAAGAGCAGGTTGTTATTGTTTGTTGAGGAGAATGGGTTATAATCATATGGCTCGGTATTTTTCTAGGTCATGTATTCTATCTATACCTTTGAACAGACATTCTGAAGAAATGTCTAATTATTTTCCTGGCTAAACAAATGGTACAAACGAATGGTACTCAATGGTGCTGAGATCGTCTTTCTGTTTAAACCACAAGTAGATGGAGCTGTTGGTTACAACTTAAGACGGTCTTTGTGATTGAAAAAAAATCGACTGTACAGAGGCTGGCGGTGGTGAATCAGCTGAAGAGCAGTTTCTGTTGCAGTCTGTGCCAGCAACAATGCATCAGATCATAAATACTGCTGCTAGGATTTGTGAGAAGTATGCAACTGCAAATTATTGTGGCTCTAAAGACTGAAAAGCCATGAGCTAACATTTTGGAAATATGCGTCCAAGAAGGAAGGTTAAATATCTTTGATAAAGATAAGTATTCCTCAAAATAATAGTTTTCTTTTGAATTATTGTACTTACTTTCTGAAAAGAAAATGAAATATATCATATGAATAGTAGTATTCTTTTGAATACTTTACTCGTTTTCTGGAGAGAAAATGAAATATGAAATATTTCATATGATTTGTTATAAGCAGAAATAGTTACATTTAACAAAAGTTATAGAATTTCCTTTAGAAATAATATCTTATCTTGTGAAGTGAAAGATAAGTCCATTGTGTTAAAAGAATATCTTTATTTTTATCTGATGGGTAAAAGAGAAGTTATTATTGTGTTATATATTGGGTATTTTGATTTAATTGCATGGGTTAATGTATAAAACATTAACTTTGTTATTATTTTAAAAAGGTATTCTTATTCCTTATGCACAATATAAGGATTAATTATGCTACCTTCTTGAAAAGGGTTACCCATTGAAAAGATTGCATCTTAGGTGTATAAAAGATCAAGTAACCTTGTTATGGTTCCCTAAGCTTTGTGCATGAGGAACTACATAAAGTAACTAAGTTATATTAACCCCTTTTCGAGAAATAATTATGTATATTTCTACATGGAAATAATAGTTAAGAGTGCTAGTATTCTAAGAAGTTTTTTGTAAAAGGAATCCAGGTTGTCTTAAAGATTACTATTATGTTAATCTTTTTTACATGAAAATAGTATTTCAGGATGATAGAAATCTAAGAAGGGAATATGTGTTTTCTACAGTGAAGGAAGAGCTATCTCTCTTGCATGCACAAAGAGGGAGAGTTATCTCTCTTGCATGCACAAATAATAGCCGTTATGTTATAGAAGCATGTTCTTTGCATGTATAAAGAAATGTTGAGCTATCTTACTATTTAGGAAAATATGTGAGTACATTTATGATATCAAAACTAATATGTTAGTTATGTTAGTTCTTTTGGAACAAGGTCATGCATAGGCATGCAACATAAGTAATAACTTTCATTGGAAAGAATATAAATATTTGTAGGAGGGAAAGATAGCTTGTGGTGCTAAACTATATTGGAAATGATTGTTTAGTATAACCTTTGAAAAAGGAAGACATGTATTTATATTCTTAATTGCATATTTTTACAAAAAGAAAACATATGTTTACATGTTCACTAACATTGAGGTTGTCTTTGGGAAGATTCGTGAAGGAGGTATGTGCTTCGTTGTGTAAGCACTCCTTAGGGAGACTCTTTTGGAATTGCTATGCATTGCATGCATGGGCGCAACATTTGTTATGTTAGCTCACATTCCATGCACTAAAAGTAATAGCGTAAGGGTTAGCTATTTTGATTAAATATATGTAAATAACATGCATAAATATCTTAACTAATGTATCAGTTTATTTTAAAGAAAAGCTTGGGAGATGTAGCCATTTCCATGCAGGAATGTGTGCTTACGACGGAAACATTAGTTATTGTGATGACTTATAACCAGCACATATGAGGTATGTGTTGTTAAAGGGAGAATGTCAAGGTACTTTACTTGCTTGTCATGAGTATACATGATTAGATGGAGAAACTACTATATTACTGACATGTGAAATGATTGATTAATACTTTATGAATCTTGACATCATTTTATGTTGAAAGCATCATAGCAGGGAATGATGGTGACAGGTACAAAGGAATATTATGCTTGTCATGTACAAATGAAAATTATGCTTATCCTGGTGGTAGGTAAATGATTAATGTCCATGCAGATGAGTGCGAGTTGCAGGAAGGTCCAATGTACGATGGTCCATTGTAGGTACATCCATGCCACCAAGATGTGAAGACATGAAGATATGAAGACCAGAGGGTAAAGGGTATCATATTTATTGTAATGGATTTAAGCTAGATATTTTATATTTCCTTGTAAGATTATATAAATGATGGTTAAGGGATGGTCTCCCTTATAAACCATTGAGTGATGGGCTGAACACCCTCACAAGCGTTTAATAATAAAATTAAACTTTTGCTGGTTTTCACCCTACGGGGTTTCCAGGGTATATTGGTGTTCAATGATGTCATTGGTTATTGTGTCCAGATGCTGAGGTTGATTCCTTTCTTGTTATGATGTTCATAATGGCAATTATGTGATGACTATATCAGTAATGAGATGAATGGATGGTTACATCATATAGTATTATGTTAATATACTGTAATGGAGGTTGTTAAGGGAATTAGGAGTTTACTATTCTTATTCATAAAATTACACTATGAACTGTTAAACATTTTATGTAATGATTAGTAACTTGTATAAATTTTTTTTAACTCCTTACATTTCCCTGTGAAGTTAATGGTGCATGTTACAAGTGGTATCAGAGCTAAACGTTGAAACACTGGCACCTTTGGGAGTTAGCGAAAAGAAATTGAGGGATCCAAGATGAAATGCGCATATGTGAAGGAAGGCATCGCATCTCTAATCCAGGTTGAATAAAGAGTTTCAAGAGATAAGTATTATTATCTTTCTTTTCTTGAAACACTAGTTATTGCATTTATGGAAAATACACTGCTTACAAAGTAAATAACTGTTGAGTTAGAGTTTCTTTAAACAGGATATGTATTTTCCATGTACTTAAAACTTCTATTGTTGTGTTGAAGTTTCCTTGAAAGGAGTTGGGAATTTGGTTTCTTGAAAAATGAAACATGTGCGTGTTTCTCTTGAAAATTTAAACTAATATACATTTGATTCTTCTTGAGTGAAATATGTATATTTTGAAATTAAATATTGCATGTAAATATTGCAACTAAAAGAGACAAATATAGAGTAAAATGTGGTTTTACTTAATATGCAAGATTGTGCTATTTCTTTTGGAAAGTAAGAAAGCATTGCTAATATGAAAATCATTCAGAAATATATACCAAGGTAAAAGACCAAAATACTATGCTAGTTTTGCTGAGAAGAACCCATGTGAGTTCTTGCAAAGATTACTAGTACGTATCTTGAAAGGTGTGAGCAGTAGTAAAACATAAATAAGTAAAATTGCTTTCCTTTACATATGTCTTGTTTAAGAAAATATGGGAAGCTTGTTTTTCTTTAAAAGGGATCACGTACTTGTGTGTTAAGTGAAAAGGAATCCAAGTTCTTTTCTTGAAAATAAATATAGGCTAAAGAGAATAACCTCTTGAATATATTACATTGCTAGATGGATTATGTCAACTTCCTGATTTAGGTATATTAAAGGTTAAGTTAACCTTGTTAGTATTGCGTAGTTTTTATGCGTAAAAGAGGCAATCTATGATAAATTATTGGAAGCAAAGCATGAGCAACTTGCATGTAGAATCATAAAGGAACAAGGTTCTTTGCATGCAATTGTTGTATTAGATTTCATCAGAAAGAACATAAGTTTATATGTGGAAAAAGATAACATGTTTTGTTATCATACTTTAGAAAAGAATTCTTTGGCAAAGAAGATGAATTACATGTACAAAAATAAAGTAATGTTTTGGTTTCCTTAAAATATATACATGGCTAATGTGGATATAATATTTCAAGAATCAAGCATGTATTCTTATGTTTTATCCCATTAGTTTTATGGAAAATAAAACCATGTTTTGAATGCCTACTATGTTATGTGTCCTCGAAGAGGAATCATGAGTTCGCCTACCCGATTATGTTAAGTACTCTATTGGGAAATTAATATTAGAATCTTTATGAATTGTATGCATAGGAACAACAGCCAATGTGTTAGCTTTATTATATTTGAATCTTTATGCATTGTATGCATAGGAATGACAGTGAATGTGTTAGCTTTATTATATTTGCATGCTCCAAAGGCAAAATCTGAGGTGGTGGGTCTTTTGTAAAGGTTTTAAGTAAAGCGAATGCACATTGTGTCATTTTCCATTAAAGGAATCTCTTAAACAGATATAATTATTGGTCTTGTACGAATGTGTGCGTGTGTGAAAAAATTCATAATAATGAGGGAGTTATTTGACATGAATTGATAATTACTTACTCACACTAATGTAGAGATGTTAGAAGAAAGCATGTTGTGACATTGTATTCACATCTCATATATGCACATGAATAGGTGTTAAAAGATCACTCAAAGATTGATTATTTATTGATTAAGACTTTATCTAATCATGCTATAGAATCTTGTCGATGTTGCTACAATAAAACATTGTTGTGGAGGAGCAATGTGAATTCCTGATAAGGATGAGTATTGCAGTAGGGAGAGAAGTCCTTCAAATGAAATAAAGATAAGTATTTTATTTTATTTTATTTTAAGAAGTCTATGCATATGCATGTTGATTCTTTTAAAAATGAATTGTTACATACATGGCATTGCATGAGATTAGCTTCCATTTAAAAGAGTTCTTAAAAAGTACATGCTATTATAATATACTTTTTCCAGATAAGAATATGCATATGAGATTAATATGTGCATTATGCTTTATTTCTTTGGGAAAGAAAGTACAAAGGCATGAAAGGCAAATAGTTACTTTTCATTTGAGCTTGAAAAGAAGCAATTGTTTTTGTATGCAATAAAATTTCTAAGTTACCATGCACTACTTTAAAAATATGAATGTGTATAGTGATGGTGTGTGAAACTAATGCATGAATGCAAAAGATGAGGAAAGTCCTTCTATAAGATGATATAGTGTTAGACTTAAATCGAATAGAACCTCTTAATGGGTCAAGTTGTGAAACTTAACTAAATGACTAGTTGACTAACTAGTGTTTGCATGAGTCGTCATGGATGCATTAAAAGTATTAACTAGTTATGAATGAATAACTAATGAAAGTTATATGTACGAATTGATTTTAACTAAAGCCATTTGAAAGTTGTGAACAAGTGATTATGATAATTACTTTGTGTATCAGTTTGTGGGAACAGAACATTATGAGAATTGGAAATGTTTGCATAAGATAATATGTGCTTGAGAAATTCATATTTACAATTAGCATTGTTTCTTATTGTAAGCAAGGGTAGCTTAATGGAAACAGAAAATCTGTGAAAATAAAACATTACAACCATTGCAATGTGAATTGCATTACTAAACGTTAAAGTTAACTAGTATTAACTAGTTCAAGACAATTTGTTTAATTTTTCTTTAATCTGACAAGAAAAACTTAAATCGTCACTGTTGATAAAGCACATTATTTAATTTGTTGGAATTAATTAATGAAAATAAAATCTTTCTAAGCTGATGGTAAAATTTTTTCCAAGAATAGGAAGTGGTTGGGGACAGTTGGAAAGACAGTTACCTACTCCTCTAAGGATAAGCTGGATCCCTGGGGAGGAGTAGGCATTCTGTGAAATTGGTAAAGGGGGAGTATTTTCTTGAGCTGGTTGGGACCAGTTGAAAATATCTTACAACAACCCTTGTAAAGCCAAAAACATCTAAGTGTGACTGGAATTGGAAAATTGGACCGGATTGTCCCAAATTTTTCTTCGAGGCTTTTCTGAGTGTGACTGGATTGGCCATCCCGATGTCACAGCAGAAGAATCCACTGTTGACTCGTGACACTGTCCAGATTCTGGAGCTAGGGGGAAGTGGAAGACTTAATAGCCTCACTTGATGGTTGGGAGGACCACAGTTTGAAAGACTAAATTTCCAGATAAGTATAAAGAGCTTAGCGCTCGGAAAATGAATTACTGAATGTATAAGTTCATTTATAATATTACTAATTTGTTTGAATGTCTTAGCAGATGCTAGGATATGCCTATGGTGCATGGATTGACCATTGGTACGATTAGAGAGGTAGATTGTCTCTGAGTCCTTTTTAAGTATTGTATGGATGTCTTTAGCAGGAGCTAAGACAGTGTGCACATGATGCATTTATGCGAGGGTTGGTTCTCTCTGAGTACTTATGGAAGTAATTTGATTAAAAAATCTCTTTATATTGCAATAATGTTTGATGGTTGCAAGTATTTTCATTTGATTGAAACTATGTGACTAATGTGATTGAATTGCTAGTCATACATTATAGGCTCTTTCCAGGAAGTGTTGATGGGTGTTCAACCATTTGATGAGAGGTTGCGTAAAAGCCATCATTTCTACCAATAGTAATTGGTAAGTTCGTATAGAGATTTTTCTATACCTTTGTGAATTGAATAAGGGATAAGCAGTAGAAATGGAAATGAAATTTTCTTTGCACTATACATGCTTATGACTATGGATAAAAACATTATTGTCTCAATTAAAGGCATTTAAGGAAACGAAAGTGTTTCATTGTGAAGGGAAAGGACTCCCTTCTGGGTTGTTTATATTATTATATCGTGAGTATAAGTTTAAACTTCAGTGAGAGAAGCACACCGAGGACGGTGTTCTCTTAAGGGGAGGAGTATGTAACATCCGTAAAAAAAAATAACCACGTAACTAGTTATTAACTTACTATCTTTTAACTATTTTTTTAAAAAGAATCGGTTAAGAAAGAATGAATTCTTGAATTGGGTGCGATCATATCAGCTGAAACCATGGAGCTGTCAGTTACTAGACGAAGAGCAGGTTGTTATTGTTTGTTGAGGAGAATGGGTTATATAATCATATGGCTCGGTATTTTTCTAGGTCATGTATTCTATCTATACCTTTGAACAGACATTGTGAAGAAATGTCTAATTATTTTCCTGGCTAAACGAATGGTACTCGATGGTGCTGAGATCGTCTTTCTGTTTAAACCACAAGTAGATGGAGGTGTTAGTTGCAAATTAAGACGGTCTTTGTGATTGAAAAAAAATCGACTGTACAGAGGCTGGCGGTGGTGAATTAGCTGAAGAGAAGTTTCTGTTGTAGCCTGTGCCAGCAACAATGCATCAGATCATACGTACTGCTGCTAGGATTTGTGAGAAGTATGCAACTGAAAATTATTGTGGCTCTAAAGACTGCAAAGCCCTGAGCTAACATTTTGGAAATGTGCGTCCAAGAAGGAAGGTTAAATATCTTTGATAAAGATAAGTATTCCTCAAAATAATAGTTTTCTTTTGAATTATTGTACTTACTTTCTGAAAAGAAAATGAAATATATCATATGAATAGTAGTATTCTTTTGAATACTTTACTCATTTTCTGGAGAGAAAATGAAATATGAAATATTTCATATGATTTGTTATAAGTAGAAATAGTTACATTTAACAAAATTTATAGAATTTCCTTTAGAAATAATATCTTATCTTGTGAAGTGAAAGATAAGTCCATTGTGTTAAAAGAATATCTTTATTTTTATCTGATGGGTAAAAGAGAAGTTATTATTTTGTTATATATTGGGTATTTTGATTTAATTGCATGGGTTAATGTATAAAAGATGAACTTTGTTATTATTTTAAAAAGGTATTCTTATTCCTTATGCAATAATATAAGGATTAATTATTCTACCTTCTTGAAAAGGTTACCTATTGAAAAGATCGCTGCATCTTAGGTGTATAACAGATCGAAGTAACCTTGTTATGGTTCTTAAGTTTTGTGCGTGAGGAACTACATAAAGGTAACTAAGTTATATGAACCCCTTTTTGAGAAATAATTATGTATATTTCTACATGGAAATAATAGTTAAGAGTGGTAGTATACTAAGAATTTTTTGTGAAAAGAATCCATGTTGTTTTAAAGATTGCTATTATGATAATCTTTATTTTACATGAAAATAGTAATTTCATGATGATAGAAATCTAAGAAGGGAATAAGTGTCTCCTACAGTAAAGGAAGAGCTATCTCTCTTGCATGCACAAAGAGGGAGAGTTATCTCTCTCGCATGCACAAAGAATAGCCATTATGTTATAGAAGCATACTCTTTGCATGTACAAAGAAATATTGAGCTATCTTACTATTTAGGAAAATATGTGAGTACATTTATGATATCAAAACTAATATGTTAGTTATGTTAGTTCTTTTGGAACAAGGTCATGCATAGGCATGCAACCTATGTATTAAATTTCATTGGAAAGAATGTAAATATTTGTAGGAGGGAAAGATAGCTTGTGGTGCTAAACTATATTGGAAATGATTGTTTAGTATAACCTTTGGAAAAGGAAGACATGTATTTATATTCTTAATTGCATAGTTTTACAAAAATAAAACATATGTTTACATGTTCACTAGCATTGAGGTTGTCTTTGGGAAGATTCGTGAAGGAGGTTATGTGCTTCATTGTGTAAGCACTCCTTAGGGAGACTCTTTTGGAATCGCTATGCATTGCATGCATGGGAGCAAAATTTGTTATGTTAGCTCATATTCCATGCATTAAAATTAATAGCGTAAGGGTTAGCTATTTTGATTAAATATATGTAAATCACATGCATAAATATCTTAACTGATGTATCAGTTTATTTTAAAGAAAAGCTTGGGAGATGTAGCCATTGCCATGCAGGAATGTGTGCTTACGACGGAAGCATTAGTTATTGTGATGACTTATAACCAGCACATATGAGGTATGTGTTGTTAAAGGGAGAATTTCAAGGTACTTTACTTGCTTGTCATGAGTATACATGAGTAGATGGAGAAACTACTATATTACTGACATGTGAAATGATTGATTAATACTTTATGAATCTTGACATCATTTTATGTTGAAGCATCATAGCAGGGAATGATGGTGACAGGTACAAAGGAATATTATGCTTGTCATGTACAAATGAAAATTATGTTTATCCTGGTGGTAGGTAAATGATTAATGTTCATGCAGATGAGTGCGAGTTGCAGGAAGGTCCAATGTACGATGGTCCATTGTAGGTACATCCATGCCACCAAGATGTGAAGACATGAAGATATGAAGACCAAAGGGTAAAGGGTATCATATTTATTGTAATGGCTTTAAGCTAGATATTTTATATTTCCTTGTGAGATTATATAAATGATGGTTAAGGGATGGTCTCCCTTATAAACCATTGAGTGATGGGCTGAACACCCTCACGAGCGTTTAATAATAAAATTAATCGTTTGCTGGTTTTCACCCTACGGGGTTTCCAGGGTATATTGGTGTTCAATGATGTGATTGGTTATTGTGTCCAGATGATGAGGTTGATTCCTTTCTTGTTATGATGTTCATAATGGCAATTATGTGATGACTATATCAGTAAAGAGATGAATGGATGGTTACATCATATAGTATTATGTTAATATACTGTAATGGAGGTTGCTAAGGGAATTAGGAGTTTACTATTCTTATTCATAAAATTACACCATGAACTGTTAAACATTTTATGTAATGATGAGTAACTTGTATAAATTTTTTTAAACTCCTTACATTTCCCTGTGAAGTTAATGGTGCATGTTACACATTTTATTTTTAAATTATTTAGTTAAATTTTTTTTTTTTAATTATTTGGTGAATAAATTGTAAGTACAAATTATTTTTCCCACACTTATTAAATTTCAAATCTTAATTCTTACAAAATATAATTATATATATAATGACTCAATTTAGAACATTGTCTGTAATAAATTTTTAGAAATTTGTGCTCGATTACATTTGAGTTGGTAAATTATAATACAATAACTAAGAAGGATAATTGTATAGTGTTGAAATTGAATACTTAATACTATATTTTAAGATGCTACAACACTCAAACTCCTTACGTTTTTAGTGTAAGATTTCAACTACTAATATTAGCCTATGATGTTATCTACTTATAAAATTTACACATATAAAGAACTTGGGAGTTATTATATATACTTATTTTTATTTTATCATTATTATAATAAAGTTACACATATTTATGAAATATTTATATTTAAAAAAATTATATATAATTATTTTTATTTTATCATTATTATAATAAAGCTACACATATTTATGAAATATTTATATTTTAAAAACAAATAAACTATTAATAGGATTTTTAATATTTAAATCATCTAATTTCTTTATTAATTTTCTTTAAAATATTTTATATAAATGTAAAACTCGATTTATTATTTCAATGTTAGGTTATCACAATAATAGTATTTACTTAATATATTTATAAAATAAATAAAATTTAACAGTCATAAAATTACAAGATCAGCCATTATATGTCTAAATATGTATTTTATATTTTAGAAACAATAAAAAACAAATCTTTTGAAAAAATATAATATACAATAAAAAAAAACAGTAAACAATATTGTTTTAAAAAATATACCTTTTCGAAATTTATAAACATATATGGTTTATGAGAGATGAAGTGTTGCATCATACATAGAAATAATATGAAAAAACAAACGTATGAAAGGAATTATAAATATGAAAGTAATTTTTACGCTGTAAGGCGTCACTATTTGAAAACAATACCCTTATGATTTTGTTGTCTTTTGTATGCATCATTATATGTTTTGTTAGACAATTAAACTCTCCTTATCTGTTGATTGGAAATCAGGTTAGTTATTAGTTATTAAAGTTGTTTATGAGCTTAGCGTTTCCCAACAGTTTAAATTTTTTATGGAGCCTGTCTCCGTTCCTACCGATGCCACTGATCATGTTCTCACAATCCTCCCCTTTGTTACGACACTGCTGATCATGTTTTCTCCCTAATCATGTTCTCGCAATCCTTTCTGGTGTTTCTGTCGCCCATACCCTTGAAGACCTGATAGAGCTCATCTGTAGAAATGGAGTAGTTGTGGTCGAGGTCGAAAACATGGAAGGAATTTTTTAGATATTCCAAGCAGTGGCCTTGTCGTTCCCTTTGGTATTCGGATCGATGAAATCCTCCAGGTTAATGAACCCGTCCCCATCCCCATCTGCGTCTGCCTCCTTCATCATGAGCCCCATCTCTTGCGACCCACACGACAGCCCATTGAGCACATAATTTCTCCCAGCTCCAAGGAAAATATCTTGCCATTGTCGTTGGCGTCAAATCTCTTGAACACATCCTACGGCTCCTCCCTATTGTGCATAGATCCCACTTGAAATTCTGATACAGAGGAGGACTCTAATCTGGTCATCCTCAGCGATGAAGTGTTGCTGCCCCGATGCTTGCTTTACCTCCTCTGCCTTTGTTTTTCTTTCGAGACAATCGACTGAGTACATTATTCCACATGATTATTTTCCTCCTGGTCCTGTACTTGTCATGAATTATAAAAACCATGGTCTGGATCAATTTTTTTGTCTTGCTTGAAATTCTATCCCAACTTGGTGAGGATTGGAGTGAGAAGTGAGGAACCTGACTTGATTGTTGAGCTCCAAGAATGTTCCTTCTTCCACCACATTCCACTCCATTTCTTTTGTCCATTATTAATCACAGGCTCAAATGATCAATGAAATTAGTTAAAATTGCTTTAAGAATGAATATCATGACTAAATTGCTATGTTTTTATGGTTTTGTCATTGTAGTACTGTTTGAACTAGATCTAGCTACAGAATGCATACATTCTATAGCTAGTTGCCGATTCTGCAGCCGTCTTTATGTCTACGCAGGTTTTGGGTGTCATCTTGGAGAAAAACACATATGGGCGTATTCCACATCATTCCCTCATCATTTGTTGCTCTCCACGAAGTTTGAACGGAATTCTGTAGGCAGTTATGTATGTGGGAACTCAAACTAGGAGAGAGACTCCTAATAGGACAAGGACAGTCCAGATGTCCTTAATTCTATTACGTGACCACCATCAGAGTCCTAGTTTGGTTTTTATTTGGAAAGATAATTATCCCTAGGTTATCTCAAGACAGTTATGTAATTTTGATTATAAATATGGCTCAGGAAACCGAGGGACAAGGTTAGATTTTATGGTTGATTGCTAGATATCAAAAGTCTGAAAACACTCTGTTTTGAAGTAATTTCTCTTTAATGAAAGAAGCATCATTTCCTTCAAAGTGTTGAATAAATATTGAAGTATATTTCATGCTACTCTGGTGGTAGAGGGCCCCTGCTACCTGAGCAACCTTGTTTATACAGTTTAGATAAGTATTTTAGTCTCGTTTTCATTTCTATCTTAAGTAGATTTCTGAAGTTTATGTTTCATAATTGTTTCATTAATCATTACATCTATACTTACTCTTATAAACTCTTCCAAAATATCATTACGATGAATAAGGCATAGCTGTGGTATTGTAGGTTTTAGTTGCATTTCCTTTCGTTAATTATCACAGTTAGACTTACACTAATAAACTCTTCCAAAATATCATCATGATGAATAAGGCATAGATGTGGTATTGTAGGTTTTAGTTGCTTCTTTACACTAAGTGTCACAGCCGGTCTTACTCTTACAAACTCTTCCAAAACATCATTAACAACGAATAAGAAACAGCTGTGGTGTCTTAGATTCTAGTTGTATTTGCTTTCAGTTTTATGTTTATGTTCAAATGCATTGAATAATACAGCCATACTTGTTTTCACAAACTCTTCCAAAATATCATTCATATTGAACGAGATGGGTTGTAGAATTCCTTAGGTTAGTTGCATGTTAATTTAGTTACAACACTCCGGAGGTAGAATGCATTTAGTTCAGCTCTGTCACTACATTTCAGTTTGATAATGGCATTTTAGTTTAACACTGTTCACTGTACTCCAAGTAGACTAGTAGCACTCTAGTTTAGTCTTAGCTCACTGTATTAACATTCCAGTTTAGTTGCTATCCATTGAATTTTAAATTGTATTAGTTGTTAAATTTAAATACCACGGTCTTCATTATTTACAAAACTTCTTTTGTTCCAAACTCATATTAATACATAATCATCTAGACAAAAGCTAGTATCAGTCTAAGGCCTGGAGTATTTTGCAACCTTTTTACCATTCCACAAACAAGCCTTTTCTCAAAGACTATTCTAAAAAGGAAATCTATAACTTTTGAGTGAGGCCTAGTGGTGTTAAATTGAGTTGCAGAACAGAATTAGAAGCTAGTTTAAAGTAGAAATCTTATTGCGCTACAAATGTTCTTTTCCAAATATATTCCAATAAACCTTTAATCATGGATGAGATGTTGTAACATTGTAAGTTGATTGTTTGATTGTTTAATTAGGAGAACTTCATTTATACTTAACTTCTCCATTTCTCAAGCTCTTCCAACACATCTTTAATGAATGAATTGGATAAGTTTAAGTTCATGTTGTGATTTATTTTCTTCATTATCAAACTTTTCATTTGTTGTTTTCCATCCATAGTTTAGGCTTTGTTCTATTTTAACACAACCAATAGCTTCTTTTCACCAGCACTTAGTTCTTTCCTTTTTCAACATAAAACCATAAAACCAAAAACATCATAAAAAACTAAACACAACGTAGTGAGAAAAAAATACCTAGGCACATATAGTGCACCACACTTCAGCAGTTTACTAGCCTTGGTTGACAATTAATGAACTCAATTTAGGAACACTAGGTTGATCAAGAGCCAGCACACCTCCAACTCAAACCCACATTCCATCCCTTACTGATCCTAGACTCCCAGAGGACTTAAGATCAAATATTCCATTAGAAATACCTTCCACTTCACTGAACATGTCTTAGAAGAAGATTCAAGGACTCCTGCTAGAGATACAAACTTTTCCACTTCCACATAAGAATCAACTATGGCAGAAGAAGGGGGAGGAGGAGTCTTTAATGGAGAACACACATTATTTGGAGGGGGTAGAGGACAAGGAGGTGGAGGTGAAGAAGGACAAGGAAGTAGAGGAAGAGGTAGAAGAGAAATGGGAAGCTCTTTTGGGTTTCCTATAGTAGATGAAGAAACCAATATAACTATGAAAAATATTTCACCCTCTATCGTTCCAAACTTCTATGGACTTAAAAATGAAGATCCTGAAACCTTCCTATTTGAATTTGAAGTCCTGTGTAGAACTTATGACTACTTACAAGATGCTCAAAAACTTAAACTATTTCCTTCAACATTGAAAGGCGCAGCATTGAAGTGGTTTATGAGTTTGATCAACAGTTCTATTAGGAAATGGGAAGAAATGAAACAAGAATTTCTAGAGAGGTATTTGGATTATTGTATGCCAATCAATCATAAGGAGGAAGGGTTTAAGATGCTACAAAAAAAAGATGAAAATTTGGAAGATTTGTTGGAGAGATTTCATTACAACATCAAAAGAGCAAAAATGGAGAACTTAGATCAAGACACTTTAAAAGCTCTCTTGTTGAATAAAATTAGGGATGAATGGTTGGATATCCTTAACATTATGGGGAAAGGGGATATATCTCAGCTCACATTACCTGAAATATCTGAGTTATGTATTAACCTTTCAAGAGGGAAATGTAAAACTGTGAAAGGACCAAGAGACTCTGCTCTTGCAAGGGTAAGTAAGTCTGCTTTTGGGACAGTAAGTAGGGCAGAGATAGGGCATATGCTTGATGAATTCAAATATGACATCTTAGGGAGTCTTAGTGAACAAATAGACACCCTTAAGTTAAAAAACAAGCAAAAAGCTGAATCTGATGCTTTAGCCATCTTTTGTCCCAAATGTAGAAATAAGCATGCCTTGAGAGAATGTCCTTTGGATGCAAAATTTGTAGTGACCTGTGTGATTTGTTCAGAAAAACATGAGACCAAGAGTTGTCCTTCACTTCCTAGTCTTAAATTTGTCTTTCAAGAAGATACTCCTACAAATTCCACATAATCTCTTAATTTTGTCTCTAGAAGGCCTTGGCAAGGACCTCAAACACAAGGATTTCATGATCAAATGTATAATCAACCCCCACCAAATTGGAATTCTTAGCAGCAACCTTGGCCCAAATTTCAAAATCAATCTAAAGCTTGGGCACAAGGTTCACAAAATCCCTATGGAAGATACTCTCAGTACTATCAGTATCCACCATCCTATCGACCATATCCACATTTTCCTCCTCAACAAAATTTTCAACAAAATCCTCAAAATCCACAACATCAAAATCAACTACTCTCATTACCATTTCCTCAGAAATCAAATCAGTTGCCTGCTCAACCCATACCAAACCCCAACAATAAAAATACTCAGAATACATACATGATAGAAGGCCAACAATTTCCAACTTATTTAATTACTCCTCTAGACCTTAGTGATGTTCAACTTAGGTCTGGAAGAATACTTGAAAAGAGGAAACCTTCTGTGTTTATACAAGAACAAGACAACTCTGAGGAAGACTCTCTACGGGAAAATAAAAGTCTTGAAGAAGACACATCTTTTCAGGACCCAAACATTGAAAAATCAAAACAAAAAGAACCAATAATTTCAACTCCTGTATTAGAGCAGCCATCAACATCCACTCCTACACCTCCCTTTCCAGAAATATTACAAATTGATAGGGGTGTAGAAAAACAAATTATGGTGCCTAATTATGATTTCCTAGATGAGCTGAGAAATGTTTGCATTAAGATTCCATTATTACAAGCTATCAAGGAAATTCCAATTTTAGCAAAAACAATAAAGGAGTTGAGCATGAAGAAAACAAGAAAAAGAATAAGAGAGACAAAGAAAATTCAACTGGCAGGAAAAATAGTAGACATTATGATGGGTAAGATTGTTATTCCAAAGTATCTAGACCCAAGAAATCCAGTTGTTAAAATTCATATCAATGGAATTGAGATCCAAAACACACTCATTTTAGGAGCAACAATCAATATCATGAGTATACAAATCATGGATAAACTGAAACTTCCTAATCTTGTTTTTACACCCACATTATTACAATTAGCAGATACATCTGTGATCAAACCTGATGGGGTAATAGAAGACATTCCAGTGTCCCTAGATTATTGGGAGTACCCTGTGGATTTCATGATCCTAACTCCTAAGAATAATCTAGGAGGGCATCCAATTATATTAGGAAGACCTTGGTTAGCTACAGCTGATGCTTTCATTAGTTGTAGATCCGGTGATATGTACATCTCTAATGGTAGTTCAACTAATAAATTCACTTTGTATCCTCCAGCAAGGACAATTACATATTTAGATGATACTCAATGGATAGAGGATGAAGAAGACTTACAACCTCTCTTCACAATTTCAGAAATTAGTGAAGATAGTCGAATTCTGAATACTTTAGAAAACTTTGAATCCTCTTCGGAATGCAAACATGAAAAATTTCAAGAAGAATCCAAAATTGAGTTTTTATCATCAAGACAGATGCCTCTTCATTCTATGGATAAATTTGGCAGCTCTACAAGTGAGATATTTCCAGGCAAAACTTTAAACATAAACAAGAACCTAGAAAAATCTCAACAAGAAGAGCTAGTCAAGATCTAACAGAGACATTCTTCTGCATATGCATGGGAGTACACTGATATGAAAGGGATAAGCCCCAAGACTTGCACTTATCACATTTACATAGAGGAAAATTGTAAACCAATCAGACAACCTCAAAGATGGATGAATCCAAATCTTAGGGATATTGTTAAAGAAGAATTGCAGAAATTGTTGAATGTCAACTTTATCTATCCTATTTCAGATAGTCAGTGGGTTTCTCCTTTGGTAATTGTGGCAAAGAAAAATGGTAAATGGAGGGTATGTATTGACTACCGAGAATTAAACAAAGCTACTCTTAAAGTCCATTTTCCCTTACCTTTCATAGATCAAGTGTTAGATACATTAGCTGGCAAAAAGTACTTTTCATTTCTAGATGGGTTTAGTGGTTACAATAAAATTTAGGTAGCACTTGAAGATCAAGACAAAACTACATTTACCTGTCCTTGGGGTACCTATGCTTACCGAGTGTTGCCATTTGGATTATTCAATGCAACTGCAACATTTCAAAGGGCAGTACTAGTAAATTTTTCAGATCTAATACATGATTGTGTAGAGGTATATATGGATGATTTCATAGTTTATGGAAACGCATTTGAAGAAGCCTTAGCAAACTTGGAAAAAGTTTTAGAGAGATGTAAAGAAGCAAATCTTTCACTTAGTCATGAAAAGTGTTTTATGATGTTTACTGAAGGAATTGTTTTAGGACATCACATTTCAGGGGATGGGATTAGAGTTGATGAGTCAAAATTTGAAGTCATCTCTAACTTATCTATTCTAGGATGTCAAAAAGATGTTAGGAGTTTTCTAGGTTTTATAGGATATTATCGAAGATTTATAGAAAACTTCACCAAGATAGCATCTCCACTCTTCAAATTACTTACCAAAGATTGTGAATTCAAATGGAATTCTGATTGCCAGTTAGCCTTTGAGACTCTAAAAACAAAAATTTCTGAAGAACCTATTTTAAGGGGACCTAACTGGAAGTTACCTTTTCATATTTCAATAGATGCCTCAGATACATCTCTAGGAGCAGTATTGGGACAAAAGGACTTGATTACTTATGCCATCTACTATACCAGTAAAAATTTGACTCCTTCAGAGTTAAACTATACTGTAACTGAAAAAGAGTTTTTAGATGTTGTTCATGCCGTAAAACAATTTCGACACTATATAACAGGCTATGAAACTTTTGTTCACACAGATCATTCTGCAATTAGATACTTAATGAACAAATCAATTACTAATGGCAGAGTCATAAGATGGTTATTGCTTTTACAAGAATTCAACATTACCATTCTAGATAGGCCTGGAAAAAAAAACACAGTAGCTGATTTCCTATCTAGACTCCAAAACATCAAAGATGACACTCCAGTTGAAGATCAATTTCTTGATGAATATATTTTTGCAATTTCTACCCAAACTCCTTGGTTTGCTGACATTGCTAATTATTTAGTTTCAGGAAAATTTCCTTCAATAATGAATGCAAGAGATAAAAGAAAAATCATTCATGACAATGCAAAATATTCATGGGTTGCTAATGAGTTGTACAAGACTCGTCTAGATTTTATCATTAGGAGATGTGTTCGGGAAGATGAGATGCCTGAGATTCTCAAAGCATGTCATGATGAGCCTTGTGGCGGACACTTTGCTGATAAGAGGACATCCTATAAGATCCTTCATTTAGGATATTATTGGCCTTCCTTGTTTAAAGATGCTAAAGAGTATGTCAAAAGGTGTGACAGTTGCCAAAGGGTAGGGAAACCTTCTCCTTCAGGTGAAATGCCATTACAACCTCAGGTACATATTGAACCTTTTGAAAAATGGGCTTTGGATTTTGTAGGACCTATTAGTCCTCCATCAAGACAAAAGAGATATATATTAGTTTTCACTGATTATGTTACCAAATGGGTAGAGGCCAAGCCATTACTTTTTGCTAATGAAGCATCCGTAGTTAATTTTCTTTTTGAGGATATTTTTACTCGTTTTGGTGTCCCAAGGGAAATTGTTACAGATCAAGGAGCTCAATTCACATCAAGGCTAGTGGAACAAATGATGGAGAGGTACAAAATCAGACACAGAAAATCTAATCCCTATCATCCACAAGCAAATGGTCAAGTGGAATCTACTAATAAGGTTATTGAAGGGATCCTAACAAAGACTGTCCATTTACATAGAAAATATTGGGTAGATAGGCTTCCTGAAGCCTTGTGGGCCTATAGAACTACATGGAGAAGCACAACAGACCATACTCCTTATGAACTTGTTTATGGAAAACAATTTTTGTTTCCCATAGAGTTCCAGATTCAAACTTTCAAAATGGTAGTTCAGCTAGGACTTGATCTATCAGAGGCACAAAAGCACAGATTGGAGCAGATTAATGAATTGGATGAGATCAGACAAGATGCAGTTCAGAAAAAAAGTATAGTCCAACAGCAAAGGACTAGATGGCATGACAAGTACATCAAGGAAAAGAAGTTCAAGGAAGGTGACTGGGCTCTCTTGTTTGATTCAAAGTTCAAGGATTTTCAAGGTAAATTTCAAACACATTGGCTTGGGCCATATGAAATTATAAGAATTTTTGACAATGGAGCAATAAAAATCAGGACAATAGATTAATAAGAGGTCACTTTTCTTGTGAATGGTCATATATTGAAGCCGTATCATAAGCCACTCTCAAGAGAAGAATTTGTCAAGAAATTCCAGGAAAGCAGTGATATGAAGTTAATGAAGAAGAATTTTTCTTCTTCATCAACTTAAGTGAATTTTCTAAAGTCAGATATTGAAAATAAATAAATAAATAAAATAAAATAAAATAAAATAAAGTATAAACATGAAAACCAATCACTGATTGGCATGTTTATACAGAAAAGGTGGAGTGAAAATCAGAATCTTTCTGACACTCTAGCTTTTCAAATTTGTTCTTTCTGCAAGTAGTTATTACAAAATCATAAGTGCAGATTCATTTCACTTATGGTCCATCTCATTTTCCATTTCATTCATTCATCCATACTCCATTTCATTCATTCATCCACACTTCATTCACTTCACTCCATGCTCCACCTCATTTTCATTCCAGATTTTTAAAGTTTGATGTTTTTCTGCAATTGAATAATACATATCATGAATTGCAAGCCACTTCTCATACTTCACTCCATTTCATAAGATGTGATCCATTCCACTCCATTACTCACTTCATTCATATCCCATTACACCATATTTTATTATCCATCCTCACTCATTCCATACAACATTCCACTCATGCTCCAAACCATTCCATTTCATGTTTCAAGTTCTCTACAGGTACATTCTGCAATCAATCAGACATTCTGCAGCCAGTCAGACATTCTGCAGCCAGACAGACATTCTGCAGCCAGAGAGACTGAAAGCACTATCTAGTAATCATTTGATCTGCAACAAAATGATCCTGCATATCCAAGAACAAGAAAAATCAAGAAGGTTATGAAGACTCAAAAATTAATGATTTTCAGGAGAGAACAAAGCATATGAAGATCACAAGAAAATCAAAGCAAAGGCAAAGGTATGAAATGATTATAATGACATATCATGAAAAATTTTAGCATAGTTTAGTTATATATTATTCAAAAAAGTTGTTTTAATTAATTTTGTTGATCATGCCTAACAAACCTCCCGCAAAAACTTTGGATAAAAATCCTTCTATTCCGCCATTTCAAAACCCATATCTGATCATCATTTCAAAATTTAAATGGTTAAAGTGCTGAAGTGATTGGATTAGTCATGTCAGTAAGAATTTAATGATGATTTTTGAATTCGTTACAAAATATCTCCGCGGTCTTTCCTTCTATGATATCTTTCAACTCATATACATCATCCTCACCTCATTATATTCATTCTGTAATCACTCCATATCACTCTTTCCCGTAGCCAACTTTTAACCATTTCGGTCTGTGAGACAGAGGCATCTCTGTAACAACCATTGTCACCATGAACCGAGGAAACATTTGTGGAGAAAAAAAAACTTGCTAACGACCATTCTCACCGTGAGCATAAGAATAGTGAATTGAAGTTTGAAGAAGAGTTATGGGCCTGATCATGAGAACTGAACCAGTTGGCACTAAATACTTGGAAGGCTATCCCCAAATCAGAGAAATCTTACAACAAGCAGGATGGTTGCAATTCCTTGAAAAATTCAGTGGCTTCCACAAAGAGGTTACTAAAACTTTTGCAAGATCCTTTAATGGAGCCGAGGTTGAAGTTGGAGATATTAAATTCACTGTCACAGAGGCTTTTATTGCAGAAGCATCAGGATTGCCTAGACAAGGAGAGAGGTGGTTTAAGAATAGAGAATTTCATAACGAAGAATGGAAGCAAATACTCAAGTCACTAGGTATGGATGTCACCATTTTTAAAAAGGGTATCCCTAGCTCTGCATTAAAGAACAAATGGAGGAACATGTTGCTTATCCTGCAAAAATTCATCACTTGTGAAGGTAGATATGGTACTTTCTATGTTTACCATATTCGATTGATAATGCATTTTCTAGAAAAAGAACTCAACTTGCCCTTTTTCTTGCTTCATAGTTTAAATAAAATGGCTTCAAGTGTTCGAAAGAGAATTCAAATTTTGGAGACAACCTTATACCACCATGGTTTAGTCAAGATTTTAATTCAACATCATTTAGAAAAAATGGGAGATACTTGGGATGACTTCTTGGTGAGAAATCACTTTGAGGAACCAAAGGAACCTCCACCTGAAGATAAACCTACAAAAAGAAGCAGAAAATGGAAATCCTCCAAAACTAAAACTGGTAAAACAATACAAGAAAGTAGTGAAGAAATGATTTCTGAAAAATTAGTTCAGATTAAGAAGCAGCTTAAGAAAGAGAGGATCATAAGAAAATTTTCCAGAGAGAAAGGAGAAGGGCCATCTCAACCGAGGAGGAGCCACAGACTGAGGGGGATACTAAAGAAAACAAAAGTTAAACAAACTGGAGTCATAAACATAGAAGACGAAGAAACACCTACTGAGCAGGATTTTGATGAAGAAGCTCCTGAAATAGACCCTGCACAACAAGAAATTTACAACTATGTTGAGTCACTGGAGAGAAAAGCTTCAGAAAGTAGAGACAGAACCCCTAGTCCACCAGAGTCTGAAATAGATATGCTAAGAAGAGATAAGTACGAGCTAGAAGTACTTAATAGGCATATCAGGACTGAAAATGATATTTTGAGGGAGCAAGTTAAACTAAAAACCAATATGAATTCAACCCTGTCTCTACAAATAGACAAAGTGGAAAAGGCCAATGAAAAATTGAAAAGGAGAAACAAAAAGTTAATCAGGGCACTTACCAATTTAAGGTTCAAGTTAGTCATCAGGAAGCCCAGAAGGCCTTTAACTACCAGGCAAAGTAGAAGAAGAGGGTTGGATGTTCTTGCATAGGTCTCAGAGTTCATGGAATAGTTGCATGAGGACATGCAAGAATCTAGCAGTGGGGGTATGTTGAGCTCCAAGAATGTTCTTTCTTCCACCACATTCCACTCCATTTATTTTGTCCATTATTAATCACAGGCTCAAATGATCAATGAAATTAGTTAAAATTGCTTTAAGAATGAATATCATGACTAACTTGCTATGTTTTTATGATTTTGTCATTGTAGTATTGTTTGAACTAGATCTAGCTACAGAATGCAGACATTCTGTAGCTAGTTGCCGATTCTGCAGCTGTCTTTATGTCTACGCAGGTTCCAGGTGTCATCTTGGAGAAAAAAACATATGGGCGTATTCCACATCATTCCCTCATCATTTTTTGCTCTCCACGAAGTTTGAATGGAATTCTGTAGGCAGTTATGTACGTGGGAACTCAAACTAGGAGAGAGACTCCTAATAGGACAAGGACAGTCCAGATGTCCTTAATTATATTACATGACCACCATCAGAGTCCTAGTTTGGTTTTTATTTGGAAAGAAAATTATCCCTAGGTTATCTCAAGACAGTTATGTAATTTTGTTACAAATATGGCTCGAGAAACCGAGGGACAAGGTTAGATTTTGTGGTTGATTGCTAGATTTCAGAAGTCCGAAAACACTCTGTTTTTGAAGTAATTTCTCTTTAATGAAAGAAGCATCACTTCCTTGAAAGCGTTGAGTCAATCTTGAAGTAGATTTCGTGCTACTCCGGTGGTAGAGGGCCCCTGCTACCTGAGCAGCCTTGTTTATACGGTTTAGATAAGTATTTTAGTCTTGTTTTCATTTCTAGCTTAGGCAAGTTTCTGAAGTTTATGTTCATACTTGTTTACATTAATTATCACAGCTAGACTTACTCTTATAAACTCTTCCAAAATATCATCACGATGAATAAGGCATAGCTGTGGTGTTGTAGGTTTTAGTTGCATTTCCTTTTGTTAATTATCACAGCTAGACTTACTCTTATAAACTCTTCCAAAATATCATCACGATGAATAAGGCATAGTTGTGGTATTGTAGGTTTTAGTTGCTTGTTTACACTAAGTGTCACAGCCGGTCTTACTCTTACAAACTCTTCCAAAACATCATTAACAACGAATACGAAACAACTGTGGTGTCTTAGATTCTAGTTGTATTTGTTTTCAGTCTTATGTTTATGTTCAACTGCATTGAATAATATAGCCATACTTGTTTTACAAACTCTTCCAAAATATCATTCCTATTGAACGAGATGGACTGTAGAATTCCATAGACTAGTTGCATGTTAATTTAGTTACAACACTCCAAAGGTAGAATGCATTTAGTTCAGATATGTCATTTCATTTAAAGTTTGATAATGGCTTTTTAGTTTAACATTGTTCACTGTACTTCAAGTAGACTAGTAACACTCTATTTTAGTCTTAGCTCACTGTATTAACATTCCAAGTTTAGTTGCTATCCATTGCATTTTAAATTGTATTAGTTGTTAAATTTAAATACCACGGTCTTCATTATTTACAAAACTTATTTTGTTCCAAACTCATATTAATACATAATCATCTGGACAGAAGCTAGTATCAGTCTAAGGCTTGGAGTATTTTGCAACCTTTTTACCATTTCACAATCAAGCCTTTTCTCAAAGACTACTCTAAAAAGGAAATCTATAACTTTTGAGTGAGGCCTAGTGGTGTTAAATTGAGTTGCAGAACAGAATTAGAAGCTAGTTTAGAGTAGAAATCTTATTGTGCTACAAATGTTCTTTTCCAAATATATTCCAATAAACCTTTAATCATGGATGAGATATTGTAACATTGTAATTTGATTGTTTGATTGTTTAATTAGGAGAACTTCATTTATACTTAACTTCTCCATTTCTCAAACTCTTCCAACACATATTTAATGAATGAATTGGATAAGTTTAAGTTCATGTTGTGATTTATTTTCTTGCACTGAAGTCATTATCAAACTTTGTATTTGTTGTTTGCCATCTATAGTTTAGGTTTTGTTCTATTTTAACACAACCAATAGCTTCTTTTCACCAGCACTTAGTTCTATTCTTTTTCAACATAAAACCATAAAACCAAAAACATCATAAAACACTAAACACAACGTAGTGAGAAACAAATACCTAGGCACATATAGTGCACCACTCTTCAGCAGTTTACTAGCCCGGTTGACAATTAATGAACTCAATTTAGGAACACTAGGTTGAGCACAAACATTGATTACCCACAATATTTTGTCTAAAATTGGAAGAATGAACGAACATCACTCCGATTGGATTGAATGTACACTTAAGTTGGATCATGTGCAAGTAGAAATAGAAATAGCTTTGCGACAGCTACGTGAGAGCAGCTTTTGAATGTGGAGTCCTTAATGGATTCCATGCCCGAAAAGTAGGTGAGGAAATTGATTTCTAAGAACAAGTTTGGTAGAGACTTCTTAACGAGACTTCGAATTGAATTTGGTAAATGGTATGAAACTAGATATCTTGTGACCTCGCTATATAAAACTATCTCCAAGAACATTAGGGAGTGGATTCCCAAGAGGGAGACCTTCAAACTGGTATAAAATTGTTTCTCTATTGTTAAGCCACTGCAAAGACTGGATGAGACTGGATATTCTAATACTAGAGATACTTGATCAGAAGATGGTGAGCAAACAAGTGATTATGAAGAGTATGAAATAGAGATAGATGTTCAAAGTAATCATGATACAATAAATAAGTCATGGTTGGAATAAAACTTCTTTCCTTGTAGAAGGGAAGCAAATGATAGTTGGTCCTCTGGTGGGGTTAAACGACTTCATATGCATGTAAGCTTTCAAAACCTTGATTTATTGATCCTCTTTTATTTAAGTTCCTAAATCTTGAACTCCTGATACAAAATTCACGTTTCGGTGTTGCAGATAGATTTAAACAGATATCAGTGGCTGCAATACGATAATCCATGGAAATTAAATCAAAACCTTTAGTTATTATTAGTACACGTGATCACCCAAAAGAAATATGAAAAGGCTTTGAAAAACTTTGTAGATATTAAGACCAAGTATGTTGAAATATGCGAGGTTATGCAGGATATCAATCAGCTACGACAGCTAGAAGTGCTTCGTGGGTCAAAGATTGTCGGTATGACAACCACTATAAGTTTTCTCGTGTTCTTAAGAATATATTAGAACTTTGAAACAGAATTTAAAGGATCGCAATAAACTTATGATTTAACTAAGCGTTATAGGGAGTAGCATTATATTGGGACATTCTTAAAAAGCTTCAACCAACAATTATTTTTGTTGAAGAAGCTTCCGATATTTTGGAACCTCAACTGCTAGTAGTGCTTGAAATGACCATTAAACATATAATTAGATCTAGGTTGCCTTGTTTGGTGATATATGGAGTACATGCCATTTATTTTAAAAATCATTAAATTAACCTTAAATAATGGCTTTAAAGGACACTCCACTTTTCCTCTTAAAATTCCTTTCATCTAGATGAGATGCTGAGTTAGATAATTGATCAAAAAACTTGTTACGATCCCTTCAAGCATGATTTAATATGATGCATATATTTTTTAACTCTATGAATAATTCGAGCAAGATTTTCATCTTATGGAATGGAAAATATATGCATAAGCCCAAATATATACTAAGTCTCCAATGATTATGATGTGTTTTCTTCACCTAGAATTCATTTGTTTTAATCCTTGCAATAAATTCATGAATTCAACTTGATTATTGGTGGCTAGACCTACTCTCCATTCAAAAACAACATAGTTTATTATTTTCCACAAGGAAAAAAAATTACACCCCCCAAACACACACTTACTACCCTCTCATTTTATCTTGATTTTAATCCTTTGAAAAAATTTTATTAAGTCCATTGTGTTCTTAATTTTATTGAAGTAAATTGCGTTTTCTATAAATTTTGAATTTGTATTTATTTCGTTGTTGTAAAAAAAAAAATTTAAATAGCTTGATTGCTTGCTAACAAGTCTGTAGTCCCACTAATGGGTAATTATAAGGTCTTGCGAAATATAGTCACACCTCCTATTCCTTGTAATATTCTATTTTATTCTTTAGACACTTTCTAATCCTTGTATGATATGCCAATTGAATAATTTAAAAAATCGCTAGAATTGAAACCCCCCTATATAATTGAATTTCATAAAATTTTAAAAATTCAAATACCACCCATTCACATTAGATGAGCATGCCATGTGAAAGGTTTTCAACCATACATCTAAGTTTAAATATCTTTGATGCATATTATTATTATTTATTAACAACAAATCCTTTCCTAAAAATCAGAATCATCTTCGCGAGGGCTTGTTGTTTCCCCATCTATAATTGTTGTGATATATACATTAAATTGGTACAAGCTCAATAAAATAAATTAAGCCATATATATTGGAATGAATATATATATATATATTTAGGGCTATGGATGTCCATTTCTAGTGAAGAATGGTTTTTTATTCCAAGGTGACTCCATTTGTCCTATGGATGCTCATAGGAAGTGGAGAAACATAGAAGGGAAGTGAAATAACCTATCTACTCAAATAATCAAATTGTTAAGTAAAATCATGTGATTATGATTCTTATCTAAAACAAATTAAAATGGATTCAACTTCGTAATTTATATCTTAAATAAAAGTTTCTAAATTACTAAATCTATGTTAGTATGATAATATGCCTTCATTTCATGAAGGAAGGAATCAAAGAATCTATTTTTTAGAGTTCTAAGATATAAAAATATTGGCTTTCTATTAAAAGATAAGAATAAATAGTAATGATTCAAATATTCGTAGGTTCACCCTATGTGTTTCCATTTATTGAACCCTCATCAACCCAATAAAGTTTTGAAAAAAACTTAGGAACCCTATTTTATCTTGTTATTCTGAATGTGCTTTCTTTTTGCATTTGTATAGACCTTGGTTCCTTATTTTCCTTGTAACCCCAAACATTCTTTTCCAATTAATAAGTTATATGATCCTTCATGTTTCACTTGCTTATGACTTAAGTTCATTACTTTAGTTGACCCTTTGGTATTCAAATCGATGAACTCGTCCAGGCTAATGAACCCGTGCCCGTCTGCATCTGCCCCCTCATCAAGAGTCCCAGCTCAGTTTACCCACTCATTCAGCTGTCAATAGTTGTTCCAAAGAATTTTTTTATGTATCCTGTATTTGGAGAGAAAATTATTATAGATTGAACGTGTTTTTTTCTGTATCTTTGGTTTTAATTACAAGGATAGATATTTTTCTTAGCAACTATCTCTTTAAGAATCTTACGACGTTTCCTTTGCAACATCTGATGATGGTACTATTGCTAGTTATTTTTATTTTTACGGGCTAAGTGATTGAGATTACTATGTTTTATCAAAAAGAAAATCAAAATAAATAAGTATTTAAAGACATGCCCATAACACTTCAAATCACAAAGAAATAAAAAGAGTATACCTCTTTATCAAACTGGTTTTTTGAAAGAGGACATATTTAAATAAAGATGGCTGCCAAGAAGCTAGTCTCTGCCTTGAAGGGGACTGTAATTTCAAATAACAGAATAACAGGTAGGGGACTTGTAACCTAAAATAACTTAAAATAATATAGAATTGATTAGAAATCAATTTTTTTGTTTAGAGAAATCTTCCAATCTAGATATGCTGGATATGTATGCTTCTGAGTTTGTGGAAAAAGGGTGTAGTTCAGAAAAAGAAGATAGAATCCATTAATAGTCTAAAGGCAGCATTCAAAATCTATTAATAGTCGAAGTGTAATTTTGGTGTTGATGAGCACCTTAATCTGAGAACCTTATGTCTTCCGTTGTCTTTCCAAAAAGGGCTTAATTACATCAATTGATTATCTCTTTGAAACTCATGTTATAAGATTCTAACAAAAATAATTGAAATATATTGAAAGCCATCCCGCCTCATATAATCTATGACAATGAGGGTGGATTCATGCACAAGAGGAAAATTATTAACAACATCCTCCTAGTTCAAGAGGCTATTTACTTACGCAAAGCCATAAGAAAAAAATGGATGGTAATTTTTAGAGTTCAAACATGGCCTGCTATTATCAACTCTACAATGAATTTTGGTAGGCTTATTCCCAATATAAGTATTCCTTCCAGTCAGTAGCAGCATGAGGGTAAACGAGTCTAATTATCATTCCAAGCTAGTCAAAGTCTCAGTAGGCTTATTCTCAGCCTCAGTCTTAGGACCTTTGGTTCGGTGGTAGATGAGCGGACCCTGTCGTACTCCATAAACTTCCTAGCCCTGTTCCGTGAAGTAAATCCAAAAGGGGAAATTTCTTTTTGCTTAACCATATAGAAGTTGAGTTCCCATGTAATTGATACCAGTGGTGCAAATGAAACCTTAGATCAGTATCTAGTGCTCAATTAAGTAGTGGTTCAACTAGTTCAAGGTAAGAAACTGGGTCAAGGTAAGAAACTATAGCTACTAGATATGTGTCTCGATGAGATGCTGGCTAAGATGCTACTAGTACGGCTTACTCTACAACCTATGACTATGTCTTTAACTTGAATTCAACCAATCACTCAACTCCATGTTGGAGGCGAGGAAGGTAATAAAGCCGACAAATGAAGAGATTTAGATGAATCTATCTCTCTAACTTTGGACTTTAGTATTTGAGGTTCCTGTCCTCTTTTATGTTTTTGTATTGGGGGATTCAAATTTTATTATAGTTATGTGAGTCGGTCTCTTTAGGCCAAGAGCCACTCCCTCCCAGCTCCCTAGAAAAGCAAAGATGTTGTAAGAGAGATCATGTTATCGCGTACAATTACAACATTAACTATTCTTGGCTATGGAATTTCCTTTCTTCATGGAAGTGAGCCTTATCCTAGTTACGTCGTCTTTTCTTTTCAATACTGAACCGTAGAACATTCCCAATACTTCTCTCTAGAAAACAATCAAGATATCCTAGAAGCTCTAATCCTATAGAAATATTACTAGAAGCAATATTTCTTTCCTTTCAGCAATGGAGTTTTAAATTTGGACTGGAGTTTGGGTTTTGATTGACTCTGAGTTTGGATCAATTTCTGATAGAATTTTGAACATCTGTGTCAGTTTAGAATGAAAGGAAGATGATAAATTTGACAAAGGAAAAGATTTATATAAATCCCCATTAATTTTAAATTGAAGAAAATGACAATAGGTAAAAGGAATTTGAGTTGTAAATAAGTAACCTGGAGAACGGTGAGATTGATAGGAGGCGTGGTGTTACAGCAGAACAAGAGTCTCCAGGAGCCATTGCAACCAGGAGCAGCTAGGAGCCATTGCTGTACCTAGAGATGTCCATACCTTACCCAAGAATCTAAACAAGTTTTGCCAAAGTTTGATCCGGAAAGAGGAGATTCACCTGAATATCATGTGAAGCAGCTAGGCTACTTTGATATGGTGTTCACTGAACAATCATGGTGACCTGGTTAATAAATTTTTAATATATTTAAAATAAAAATAAAAAATTTAATTAAAAATAAAAAAATAAAGCTAAATTACAAAAGGAAAGGGAACTGGCAAGTGGCTCTTGGATGCAACCAAGTGGTTGGGCTTTCTGGATCATGGGCGTTAGGCTCAAACCTGAGAGTATTCATCTGGTTTTCAGGGTGCAGCATTAATAAATTCAAATTAATGCATCTTCACCATTTCCTTTAGAAGGCGATGAGTATTCAAATGGCTCAGTGTGTGCCACACTGAATATTTTCTTGGAGATGGAAGCTATGCCCATGGCGTGATCAATGGTTGTGGCTCTGCCCAACATTGACACAAAATTTCCGGAAGACACAAGACCTTCTAGCGAGTCACTCCACGTAATTCTAGAAGCGGTTCAATTAATGCATAAATAGTTGCGGCCTTTATGGCCTTGATTCTATTCTTTTTTGAGGGGGAACATATGGTCATTAAAGCTTCCAGATATGAAGAAGTTGCCTAAGGGAAGACCTCCTCCATCAAAAGTTGAAGGAGTCCTTTAATAAAATCTTCATCTGCAACAAGTTATTGTAACCTCTTGTGCCCACTATTAGAAAGGATAAGCCTGCCATTGCAGTTACCTCTCTCTTAAGACTCCCTGAATTTGATTTCAGTGTTTTAGATAGAGTAAGGTAATCTGTAGTTTCGTTTTTCATGGGAATCCACAAGGTCTTGATTCGGTTTCCTACTTCTATAATGTGTTTTAACCTGCACTTGATGTTTCTTAGAAATTTGATTTGGTATGTTCGTTTACATGATGTGATCATTCTATCTAGGGTGGTGGCTTAGCAGATTGCACTCAATAAACAAAGGTAGAGTAGTTGGTTTGGAAGCCCTTCCTTCAGGTAAAGAGTCTTCCCATCCATTATGGTTCATAGGAGTCAGAGATTTCTGTTTGTTCAAGCCATGGACATCACTTGCATTGTTGCAGGGCATGTGTTCTTTCCGTAAGAACAGATCCATTTCTCCATACTTTCTCTATCATATGTGATACCAGTGCAAACAGTAATGGTCTAAGAATAGATCCATTTCTCCATACTTTCTCTATCATATGTGATACCAGTGCAAACAGTAATGGTCTCTGGTTATCTGCATAGATAATGGACATTGTAAAGTCCCTCTCATTCCGTAACACCACCGCTGCAACATGCTTCCACCACCTAATATGAATCCAACAACATGTGTCCACCACCTGCTAGTTTACCTGGCATACCTCGGAACTCCAACCCAACACCCTTAAATTCCAACAGCTTTAAAAATTTTAGCTTTGGAACAAAAACAACCCATAGCATTTCATAGCATTAATAACTTCAAAGTAATGCTAGCATTAGTTTAGGACTCTCAAAGATGAAGGGCATATTTAGAAATATGAACGGTATAGTTAGAAAATAATATAAGAAGTGATATCAACTATGAAAGGAAAATCCATGATATCAACTACAAAACTTAGGTTATTTGTCATATGGACTATAGTAGATTAATGATAACAACCACTTTTTGATTACAATAGTCCCGAGAGTGATTAATAAAATGATGAGACTTTTTATAAATTTTTTCATTTAAAGGTGACATATTTTTTATAACATTTAATTTTGATTTTCCTATTTTTTAATAATTACATTGTGAAATGTCTCAAATAAAGTTACATAGCCGTAATTATAATGTCATTATTATCTTTTCCATAGCTGAGATATTGCATTGAGTTTCTAGTAAAATTTATATTAGCTTGGGTTTAACAAAAAAAAATGCAAAGTTTCCAAAATTTAATATTGAACATTGAAATTCAGTGTATTTTACAATATTTTAATTTTTTTTTCTCCAATTTGATTAGCAGTTAAAATGAACATGTTATTGTTTGAGAGGTCTTCTTGATGAAAAAGGCTATTATAGCACTCATAATAAGTTCAATTCCCTTTAACTATAAATGAAAAATACTACCAAACATTAAAAAAAGAAAAAACATATAATTGCCCATTGACTCATTTATGTAATTTAACAACATAAGAATACAAAATTGATCTGATAAGCATAAGTGGGTAGTGGCATGCTAATTTGTTTAATAAACGGTTAGATACATATTAAAAAAAACAAAAAGGTTCCAGGCGAGAATACAATCTGTGTCAATCTATGTACAGATCTACAAGGTACAATCTATGCCAATCTATGTCCAGATATAGCAGGTACAAGCTATGTCCCAGGTTCTAGGCGAGAATGCAATCTATGTCCAGATCCATGAGGTACAAGCTATGTCCCATGAGAATCCAATCTATGTCCAGATCTACCAGGTACAAGCTATGTCCCACGAGGACTGTCATAATGGGGTTTAATACAATCTATGATAGACAAACCTATAGGTGCAATCCATGGACGAGTGCCTGTGAGGACCCTGTGCCTTTTGTAAAACAAATTTTAGTATGTGTGGATCTGTTTTTGAGAGTGTTAGACTCCTATACCAATAGGTGTCATTTTTCATGATTTTCTTGATTGAACTATGGAATATGTTCAAACCTTCTTCTTGAGCAAAGGTGTTCCATATTCTTGAAAAACCAAAAAATCAAAAAATTTAAAAAATGTAAAGAGGGTATACCCTAAAAGAAAAATCAAAGGGTAAGAAAAATAAATTGGTCAAGAAAATGAAAGAAATGAACCCCAAGCACAAAATAGACCAAGGAAAGTGTGCAAATCCAAATGCCACTACTATTTCATTTTTTAAAGTAATTGTGTGCAGCTTGCTTAAACTTACATAATCATTACAAGAGTCAAAATTATTCAACATCTATTCATGTTTCAATTTCATGTAAGCAATAGAGAATAAATATATGACCAAACAGTTTAATCTTGGCAGATAAGTAGATAGGTAGAGTTAATAAAAGGTGCTCAACAGTTTTATCTGAGCCCTTGGATGCAATAAGTGTAGAATTAGATAGATTTGTCATGTAAAAGAAAAAGAAGATTGATAAGGGTGTGCTAGTCTAAATGCACCCTAATAAAGAAGAGAAAATGGTAGAGTAAAGTAGATAAGGTAGGTAGATGGTGTGGTGGAATTACATGTGATGAATGATGGCTTTAAAATGTTTGTAATTTGTTACTTTCATCACTAAGTGCAAAGGCATAACACTACATTGGCAAAATTTCAGAGGAAGGCAAAGTCAAAATCATTAACTTCCCATCTCACTTTTTCCCTAAAGGTTTTTACTAATTTCCCTTAAAGTACTAAGGAGTTTAAAGATTAAAGGGGCTAAAGGCATTTCCTTGACTTTTGGAGGGACCGGACCCTCGGCCCAATAATTGAAAAGCCCTAGTACTTGAAGTTATCCATCATGCCACTCATTCACTTTTAGTCTTTTCCTAAGTAAAGTCCCATTTTATTTAGGAAAATCATGCAAAATTCCATAAAACCCTCAAAATTACTTTTTATCCTAAGTTTAAGTGATGAAGTGATTATAGTGCAATTTGATTCTAAAAACTTCACTTTCTTGGTTATATTTAAGTATTTTGAGTTTACATTGTCCCTTATCATATTAACTCTAACTTATATAGAAACTTGAAAATCACTCCTTCCTAATGTTGTTCCCTAGCAACAATATCCCCCTAAAATCTTATTAAAAACTATTTTTAGCCAAAAGTACTTAATCCTCACCTATTCAAATAAAAAACCCACAATATACCCCCTTTTGGCTAAAATATAACATTAATATTATTCCCGCCCCTCTACAGTAAATAAATCGCATTGATTTAATTATTGTATAAATAAAAATATATGAAAAATCGTTTAAACATATTATATATGTGTTTAAAAATAAAAATAAACGATTCAAGACATCCACTGTACAAAGAGGTTAATTAGTCATCAGGATTAATTAATAATCTTAATCCTCCAATAAAACACCTCCCAAAATGATTAATTAACGTTAATTGTGTTGGGCCCGCCTTTTAACTTCCCCATCAAGTTCACGTCCCGTCGATCGTCTGATCACTCCATCGAAGATCCACGGCCCGCATCCATTCCACTACCCATCCTCCATCCGAACGTTAACTCACGAAATCAAAGTGGTTTCCGAATAGTACCCTGGCCACGCGTCAATTACTTTGTGGAATCGCTGTCGATTCATATAATACCACCATCTCCAACGTCTGGTGGGAGATCATAACAAGTAAAGAGCATTGCCAAGTTGTGTAAGTGTATCAAAGAAAGTTTATATGTTAAAAGAAGTTACGAGTTAACAAAGGTAAGAAGAAAGTACTACGCAGGCAGTAAATGGTAAAAAGAGGAGGTTGAGAAAATATTTTCACCAACATTGAAGTTTATTCATATAAAATACTAAAAGAAGAAAAAGTGAAAAGATGAAAAACACAACAAGAACATTAGGACAAATTTAATGTTTAGTCATTTTTTCTATGTAATCCCACAGATCAATCCAAGATGAATTTTGAAAAACTGGAAGCAGGTTTATTTTCTTAAGAGACCATACACAAACATTTCTCACTAATAAATGGTTATGTCAAAATATTAAACAATGTTGAAAGCACTTTTTATGTATGATTCCTCGTTAAGTCATCTCTTTTCGTAACATTGTACACTGTGAATACATTTTACAAAACTGAATGAGGTTTGTGTTCCTAAGAGACCCATCTACAAAAACCTATCTCAGTTTTTCCACAGTGATTTCAGGCTGAGAGATACATGCACATCTTTAGAGGCTATTTTTCAGACTCTGTAAAACTCTGTTTTACACATCGTTTTGCAGAGCCTATTGTGCATAGATGGAGAGGAATTTTAGGAAAGTGAAAGAGGTTTATCTCAAAAAAATATTTATCTACAATAAACTCTTTAAATTTTTAGATATCTATTACGGATTGAGAAATATAAAGGTATGATTGGACCCCAAATTTGCAGATTGCACAAAGAAAGGAAGCAGTTAGTGACTTGGATGCCTCATCATCAACTAAGAGTTGGATCAAATTCGAATTCTCCTCTTTGTCATCAACTATCCATACAAAATAGTGCCAAATAGATGAATTAGTTTGAGTGTCCTTTACTTAAGTTCTATTTATGTAAAATAGTTGGAGAGATTTGTGAACTAATCTTGATATTTTTTCAAGATATTTTAGTTTAGAATTTGTATAATATTTCACTTTTAAGTATTTTGGTGGATTCTATTACTTTGCTGTAACATTGAGATTTTCGGAATAAAAGTATTTTGGAGAAATTTATTCGTGGCTTACTGGATGACGATTTGAAGCTCAGGACTTTTTGCAGGATTCATGTGTTGGACTGCAGTTCAATAAGTCTTTCTACCCTTTGTCTTAAGTTTTATATCAGTTTATAATATCATTATGTCTATTTCTGAATAATTTACATAAAGGATTGAATCAGAATTTACTTAATTGTACTCTGATTTCAGATGTGATTGTTCTTAATGTTTTCCTCTAAATTGGTTATAAGCATGAATTCTTAAATGCTCTTGCTTTGCTAATTTAAACATTGTTGATTACTATAATAAAGAATTCTTCATTGCTCTTTGTTTGTAGTCATTTCATTTCTTTCTTTTGAACATGGTGAAAGATTCTTAGTTGCCTTTCATCTCTTCAAAATCATCCCATCCACTTTAAATTTTAAGGATTGTTCTCTGTCTGGCTATCTTGCCCTGCAAAGCCATCTTGTGTGTAGAATAGAAATCCAGTAAAGCCATCCTTTGACTCCATAGCCCAATGGACTGAAAATCTTCAACCTTGCCCTTAGTTGGTGGATTCCACCATTTTCAAACAAACTCTTGGATCTATAACTAGCCTAAAACCTTCTAAGAACAAAGATAAATTATAAAGAGAGAGCCCTCTCTGGATGCAGATTGGCTAGATTCTGCATCTGAAGGTTGGTTTGTGGTTACCTTGGGTATACTTTCCTTTTCTTACAACTTCAAGGAAAACCTGAGTGATAACATAGTGGTGACCATACTGGGGATCTGAATCATTTTATTGATACTATTGTTTGATTTATAAGCTATAGACAGAGTCTGAAGATCAGCCAGGTAGCCTTTGAAATGCTTTTGCTCTGCAACTGCATAGTAAACAAATGCTGCTTCATTCTATCTCTGGTTTAGCTTATAAACCGAACTTTGGATTCAAAACATTCAATCAGACTCTCTAGTTCAATAAATCTTTGAGAAAATTTTAATTAAAAATCTTAAATTTCTTAAAGAAATCATAGAAGTTGTTTTGAAAATTCATAAAAAAAAAAAATAATCATAAAATATTCAAAATTTGGTTTCCTGAAGAACTAAATTTTTCTTCAGAATTGTTTTACAGGTTTAGATCTGATCTATGATGGTGGACAGGGATCAGACACACAAAGGTTAAAATCATCCACTTGGCGACTCCAAATCAATTTCAGAATCAAGACTCCACTGGAGGAATGAACCTCAAAGAACAATATGGAAAGATCAGGCTTTCAACTTGGATTGTTATCCAAGACATTATGTTCTTTCTAAATTGATAGAGTTTTCCAATGTATATTGTATTTTAGAGAAAATCTTAGAGTAGTTTTTAATTTATCTCTTTTGAAAATTGTAAATATAAAATCACCATGCACATTTGAGCATCATTCTTCTGACTCTTTTGATATCAATTTCCAATCAAGACACTGTTGATCAGAGATCCATAGCTTGAAGTTTCAGAGCAATTCCACAACCAAATAATCTATATTCTAAAGCATTAATAGTGATACTGGATGACAGGGTTTGTGGAAAATCTTTCATTTGATGAAATCTTAAATGAATTCAGGGATGAGTTATCAAAACTTCAGTTTGATGAGGATTTTCTAAGAGCTTTCTTTCTTTTTTTTAAATCAAGAAAATGTTCTCCTCGAGTTAAAAAATGGCTTCTTGATATAATTTCTGAAAATTATGAAAATGAAATCAAACTTTTGCATTCTCAAATTCAATCATACAATTTCCGAAATCCTAAAGAATTCTTTGAAAATCTTCCTTCTCCAAAGCAAGAGGAAATTGTACTATCTTTTGACTTGCATATTGAAGATGATTATTCTTTCAAGCACAATACTGAAGAAATAAGTTCATGGTCTAATATTCATAATTCAGTTGATCAATTAGTCATTGAAGGCCTAGAAGTAAATAACATACATCATGCTTTTATTGATCCTATATCAGATTATATGGAGAATCTTTTGAGCCTAAATTTGCAAACATGTTTTCTCTATAATGATCAAATACATCAAAATTGGCCTTTACACATCATATCATTTATTATAAAGGCACATGATCATGACATACTTCCAATTTTGATCACAAGCAATCAAGTTATCCATTTATTTTTACAGCTACTTGATTGGCTTTATTGACATTTTTGTATTACCTGATTTAATAAGATTTTTAGTAGATTAGAGTAGGTAAATGAGTGCTAATAAGCTCAGAATTTTGAGCATTTTTTTTTAGTTTTTCGATTTTCAGCTAGTTTTTCATTAAGTTGGTTTGAAAAATTTTGTGTGTTGTTTTAGTTTTAGATCAGATTTCAGGTTGCAGAAAAAGGACTATATTCAATTCAAGATTTTCAACCACAACAAATTCATGTTTGGGATTGGAACAAGGCAGAAAATTCCTAACTGGGCAACAAAGTTTTAAGTTTTGAGTGGATAGTAACTTACTGGAGTTGAAGCCCGAAGTGAAGGCCCTAAGCTTCAAAATTTTTACCATCATATATACAATAAAGCTACCAGAAAAAGGAGATTACATGGTTTAGTTTGAAGACATTTTGAGGCAACTGACCTGCTGTTCTTGACTTTTCACAAGGAAAAGCCATCCCCAAGTGGAGCCAGTGTTAGACTCCTATACCAATAGGTGTCATTTTTCATGATTGTCTTGATTGAACTATGGAATATGTTCAAACCTTTTTCTTGAGCAAAGGTGTTCCATATTCTTGAAAAACCAAAAAATCAAAAAATTTAAAAATGTAAAGAGGGTATACCCTAAAAGAAAAATCAAAGGGTAAGAAAAATAAATTGGTCAAGAAAATGAAAGAAATGAACCCCAAGCAAAAAATAGACCAAGGAAAGTGTGCAAATCCAAATGCCACTACTATTTCATTTTTTGTAAATAAGTAATTGTGTGCAGCTTGTCAAACTTTGCCACAATTTATGAAGAGTCAAACTGTTTAAACTTGACTCATTCATTTTTCAATTTCATGTTGTAGAATAGAGAATAAATATCTGACCAAACAGTTTAATCTTGGCAGATAAGTAGATAGGTAGAGTTAATAAAAATGTGCTCAACAGTTTAATCTGAGCCCTTGGATGTAATAAGTGTAGACTTAGATAGGTTTGCCATGTAAAAGAAAAAGAAGATTGATAAGGGTTTGCTAGTCTAAATGCACCCTAATAAAGAAGAGAAAATGGTAGAGTAAAGTAGATAGGGTAGGTAGATGGTGTGGTGGAATTACATGTGATGAATGATGGCTTTAAAATGTTTGTAATCTGTTACTTTCATCACCAAGTGCAAAGGCAGAACACCACATTGGAAGAATTTCAGAACAAAGCAAGGTCAACTTAACTTCCCACATCACTTTCTCCCTAAGAGTTTTACTAATTTCCCCAAAGGTATTTGAAGATTAAAAGGGCTCAAGGCATTTCCTTGACTTTTGGAGGGACCGGACCCTCGGCCTGATGATCAAAAAGACCTAAGTACTTGAAGTTATCCATCATTGCACTCATTCACTTTTAATCTTTTCCTAAGTAAAATCCCATTTTACTTAGGAAAATCATGCAAAATTCCATAAAACCCTCGAAATTACTTTTTATCCTAAGTTTAAGTGATAAAGTGATTATAGTGCAATTTGCTTCTAAAAACTTCACTTTCTTGGTTATATTTAAGTATTTTGAGTTTACATTGTCCCTTATCATATTAACTCTAACTTATATAGTAAATCCCTATGAAAATCACCTCTTCCTATTATATTTAACTCCTTTGTAAATAATATCCCTAAAATCTTTGTATTAAAACTATTTTAGCCAAAAGTATTTTATTCCCACTTATTCAAATCAAAACCCACAATATACCCCCTTTTGGCTAGAATATAACATTAATATTATTCCCGCCCCCCTACGGTAAATAAATCACATTGATTTAATTACTGTATAAATAAAAATATATGAAAAATCGTTTAAACATATTATATATGTGTTTAAAAATAAAAATAAACGATTCACGACATCCACCGTACAAAGAGGTTAATTAGTCATTAGGATTAATTAATAATCTTAATCCTCCAATAAAACACCTCCCAAAATGATTAATTAACATTAATTGTGTTGGGCCCGCCTTTTAACTTCCCCATCAAGTTCACGTCCCGTCGATCGTCTGATCACTCCATCGAAGATCCACGGCCCGCATCCATTCCGCTGCCCATCCTCCATCCGAACGTTAACTCGCGAAATCAAAGTGATTTCCGAATAGTACCCTGGCCACGCGTCAATTACTTTGTGAAATCGATGTCTATTCATATAATACCACCATCCCTAACGGCTAGAGAGCATAACAGTTAAAGAGTATCAGTGGTTAAAGTGTATCAGGTAAAAGTCAGAGTGAAAGTTAAAATGAAGTTACAGAGCAGTCAAAGGTAAACAGTAAAAGTAATTACAGAGGCAGTAAAATGGTAAAAAGAGGAGATGAAAATACTTTCACCAACATTGAAGTTTATCTAAAGTTAAAGTAAAACAGTTAAAAGAACAAAAAGTGAAAAGATGAAAAACACAACAAGAAGGAACATTTTTGCATAAATTTAATGTTTTAGTCATTGTTTTTCAGAACCTATTGTGATCAATCCGAGATGAATTTTGAAAAAATTAAGGAGGTTTATGTTCTTAAGAGGACCATCTACAAAAACCTCTCTCACTTTTCTAACAGCTATTATGGTTTTGGAAATATTAAACAATGTTGGAAAGCACTTTTTGCAGAAAATTCCTGTTAAGTCATCATGTTTCAGAGAATATTGTGGCCAATTAGAAATACATTTTACAAAACTGAAGGAGGTTTTTGTTTCTAAGAGAACCATCTACAAAAAACTATCTCCATTTTTCCACAGTGATTTCAGGCTGAGAGATACATGCACATCTTTAGAGGCTATTTTTCAGACTCTGTAAAACTCTGTTTTACACATCGTTTTGAAGAGCCTATTGTGCACAGCGGGAGAGGAATTTTAGGAAATTGAAAGAGGTTTATCTCACCAACATATTTATATACAATAACCTCTTTCACTGTTTACATATCTATTATGTATTGAGAAATATAAAGGTATCATTGGACCCCAAATTTGCAGAATTGTTGGAGCAGAATTGCACAAAGAAAGGAAGCAGTTAGTGACTTGGATGCCTCATCATCAACTAAGAGTTGGATCAAATTAAAATTATCCTCTTTGTCATCACCTATCCATACAAAATAGTGTCAAATAGATGAATTAGTTTGAGTGTCCTTTACTTAAGTTCTATTTATGTAAAATAGTTGGAGAGATTTGTGAACTAATCTTGATATTTTTTCAAGATATTTTAGTTTAGAATTTGTATAAATACTTCACTATTGGAAGTATTTTTGTGATTCTATTACTTTGTCAGAATACTGAGATTTTCGGAATAAAAGCATTTTGGAGAAATGACGGGTTTACCTGATGACAATTTGAAGCTCATGACTTTTTGCAGGATTCATGTGTCGGACTGCAGTTCAATAAGTCTTTCTATCCTATGTTTTAAGTTTTATATCTGTTTATAATATCATTATGTCCATTTTTGAATAATTTACATAAAGGATTGAATCAGAATTTACTTAATTGTACTCTGATTTCAGATGTGATTGTTCTTAATGTTTTCCTCTAAATTGGTTATAAGCATGAATTCTTAAATGCTCTTGCTTTGCTAATTTAAACGTTGTTGATTACTATAATAAAGAATTCTTCATTGCTCTTTGTTTGTGGTCATCTCATTTCTTTCTTTTGAACATGGTGAAAGATTCTTAGCTGCCTTTCATCCCTTCAAGATCATCCCATCCACTTTAAATTTTAAGGATTGTTCTCTGTCTAGCTACCTTGCCCTGTAAAACCATCTTGAGTGTAGAATAGAAATCCAGTAAAGCCATCCTTTGACTCCATAGCCCAATGGACTGAAAACTTTCAACCTTGCCCTTAGTTTGTGGATTCCACCATTTTTCAAACAAACTCTTAGATCTATAACTAGCCTAAAACCTTCTAAGAACAAAGATAAATTATAAAGAGAGAGCCCTCTCTGGATGCAGATTGGCTAGATTCTGCATCTGAAGGTTGGTTTGTGGTTACCTTGGGTATACTTTCCCTTTCTTACAACTTCAAGGAAAACCTGAGTGATAACAGGGAGAATGGTAATTGCTGACAAAACCAAGATGATTCACAATAGTGGAGAAATCCCAGTTCTATACAGATGGTATTACAGCACCTAAGTGAGAACCCTGTTGCAGGTTTGCAATTTTTTTATTTTGTTTCTCCAAACTAATATTTGAATGGCTTGTGCTATTACAACACATTATGCGAGTTTGTAGGGAAGAACGTAAATTTCAATGTTAACGAAGGCACTCCAGCGTACTAGTAGTGTAATGATTTCATTTGATTAATACAATGTACCATCATGCTGATAAGCTACAGACTAATAGTCTAATTTAGGTGGAAATGTGCTCTGATACCATTTACTAGATCAAACACAGAGTGCAATTTTATTCAGATTCTTTATGCAGCACAATACATTGCAATGAATACAATCTCTACTGAGATAGACTGTTGTGGCATTTATCAGATATATTTTGCATTGAGGCAAAGAAATCTGAAGGCTACCTGGCACACAAAGAAGACTCAGTCCAGAGACAAAGAAAACATTACAGACTTTGATTTTTTATCTCGTGTTGCAAGCAGATCACGGATATCCGTGCAGATGCAGAGCAGGAGATTAACAACTCAGGACTCAAACACACTTAGACTCTAAGAACTCGAATACCCTAAACTCTTCAATTCTCGAATGCCTCTTCTGAATGAGTCTTACCTTCTTATAGATTTGAAGGGGAACAAACATCCGTGAACGTGCATTATTACAAATTCCTAGATTCCAGACAAAAGAAAATTAAATCTAAGGACAAATATATGAGAGTACACCTTGGATTTGGGTATGAGTGGACAACCCATATTATCTCGTCCCTATTCCATACGGAAAGCCCTCTGGAATATGGGGACCGAATCCAAAGTTATCTCATGACACCAGATATTGCGTACAAGCAAATTTACACAGTGGAGATTCTTTAAACAAGGAGAACCCACGAAAGCCTAGTTGGAAAGCATAATTGTACAAGATATCTTACATAGTGGAGATATTTGGGTCAGGGAATCCCACGGAAACCTGTCCAACACCAACGTCGGTTGGAAAGACTACAATACATAGTGTTCAATCTGAGGATGTGAATAATGCAGATGCCTGAACCTTTCAATCAAATGATTTGAAAAGTATTGAACACAGACTTATTTTTCTGATTCCCACTGATGAAAAGGATTATTATCTGGTGGTGTCAGAAAATTTAGATTTCCAAAAGGATTTTGATTCGGATCTATCCTTTCAGGAAAATCACCATAGTTGATCTGGCTGTCATCATAGATGGTACCAATTAATCTTACTTTGTAGTGATTTTAAATAAACCAGCGTACATGACCGCATCTTTTGGCTCCATGATAGAAATGTAGGTCTTCAATGTCGGCAATGTCTTGGATAGATTTATAAATGATTCTGTTCTGGTGTGCTCTCGGTTCACTAAAGCCATAAATTTTTAACATGCTCAAGGAATATGGCTTCATGATTAAAGCAGATAATCCGTAGATTTTCCACTAGTATAAGAACCAGTTAGGAGTGGGGTCTTCTCTTTCCATTTTCTCAACTGACCATCCTTAAAAGATGAAAGAAAACTGCATAGAATAAAAAAGGTTAGAAGCATAGTTCTACAAGTTCATACCTGTATAGAAACATTCCTTCTAACGGTCTAGATCATAGTTCTCTCTATGATTGCAATTGTCAAATCTTCGAAGAGTGATATGACAACTTTGTATTTCTTCGTCATCATCATCAAGATATTCCAGAACATAAGAAATGCTTCCTATTTGTACCAAATAGTCCAATGCTTCTTCCACTTCTCTGTTCATTTCAGATGGAATTCCATCCTTGTGTCGAATCTCTTTGATAGGAAACCAAGTTTCATCATGGTCCATAAGATCTGTTTCATAGTCATAAGTGATCGATCCACTTGGTGTTTCAATTTGAACATTTTCCGCATTCCTTCTGATAAAATTGCAGGAAAGAGAAAGTATGGAATTATCTGTTAAGAATTCTCTGCTTAGCATGTCAGCAAAGCTATTCTTCTTTCCTTCTACAAATTCAACATCAAAATTATATTGGCTCAACTGCATGACCCAGCGAACCATTGCTGCATCCTCAAATTCACATTTTTGAATAGTATATTGTAATGCTTTGCAATTTGTCTTGACTGTGAATTTGGTATATATTATAAAGCCTTTGAACTTAGTTATGCCTAAGCATACAGCTCTAAGTTATTTCTTTAAACTGGCCCAATTTAATTGATTCTTAGCCCATAGACCTGATGCATATTGACAAATTTCAATATCTTTCTTATTACTGGGATTTACCTGGCAAATCACTGCACCCCATCCAGTATGGCTAGCATCGGTCATTATAACTTTTTCCCAATCTTCTTGTATTGGAGATAGTGGTTGTATTTTCCTGACCCTTTCTTTAATTCTTTTGACAGCTTTAGTGCATTCTTTACTCCATGGAATTGGAGTCTTCTGCAATATATGATTCAAGAGTTTCCTATCATGGGCACAATGTTTCAGGAATTTAGAAATGTAGTTGAAGCTACCCAAAAATCTCTGAAGCTGAGTTTTATCAAGGATTTCATCAGGAAAATGATCAACAAAATTAAGGCTTCTCTGAATAACTCCATAAGATCCATATTGGATATTGTATCCCAAGAAATCAATCATGGATCTAAACAATTTCATTTTGGACTCAGACAAAACTATACCCATTTCTTTCACTCTTTTCAGAAAGATTCTGAGATGTTTTATGTGTTCAGGAATGTTGTCTGAGTGTATTAACATATCGTCTATATATTTCTTCAAAAAATCATCCATCCCTTCGAATGTTTCATCCATTATCCTTTGAAATGCAGAGGGTGCATTTATCAAGCCAAAAGGCATGATATTCCACTCATAATGACCTTGTCAGACAGAAAAAGTTGTTTTCCATTTGTCTTCTTCTTTAATGCCTACTTGCCAAAAACCTGACTTAAGATCAAATTTTGAAAAGATCTTAGACTTTGAAATTTGAGCAAGTATCATTGAAGGCTTAGGTAGAGGATAAGCGTCATAATCCAGTATATTATTCAGAGGTTTATAGTTCACAACTAACCTCGGATTTCCTCTAGCTACTTCAGCATGTTTATTAACATAAAAAGCAAAGCATGCAATTGGGATTTTGCTTTTTTGAATCAAACCTTTATGCAACAATTCTTTGATTTCTTCTCTGCATAACTTCACTTGTTCTGCATTCATAGGGATTGCTGCTGATCGCCGTAGCTTACCACTGAAATATTTCTTTAGTGGCAACTCAACTTCTTGTTTCTTAATATGCCAGAATGCATTTGGATCATCTGAGCAGCATTCCTTGAACCTAGCAGTGATTTCTGCTATTTCTCTGGCATATTTCCCATTATCTAAAAATTCTTCAGTTTTCAAATCTCCTTTTTTGTTTCCATTTTTGCCAGGAGATTTTCCATTCTCTCAATTCTTTTCAGTCTATTAGGTGAATTTGAATTTACAAAAGGAAAGAAAATTTCTTTACCTCTTAAGCTGAAAAAGTAACCATACCTCTGTGTAGACTGATCTATTCTAGCACCATGCCTATCAAAATTCTGAAAGAAGGGAGTACCAAGATACATTGCACAATCCATACCTAGTACTATTGGACAGACAAGATGGACACCAATTTCTTCTGTTAGAAAAACATCAACTTCTGCTTCAGAGACTGTTATTATGTCTCCACTGGCCGTTGTTACTCTGGGGCAAGAAGTTGTCCTTCGTAGATGTGTGCTTACTACTGTGTTACTAACAATATTTAATCTTGAACCACTATCCATGAGAACTTTCCAATATTCATACTGGTTTCCTATCTTCACCTTCATTTTAACATAGTACATAACATCTCTATTTACAATGTTGCAGCCCAAACCCAATCTTTCCGACTTATCATCAGAATCATCCTTTTAAACTGACTTATCTGGTTTATTCATTTGCTCTATTATTGGACTTTGATGAAATGTCCAATTTTCTACTTTACCAGACATTGGAGGGTTATGGGAAGAAGATGCCTGAATTATGCCTATCAATTTAACACTTAGTTCTCTGTGATTTTCTAGGCATAATCTCTTATCTTCTTTGACATTTTTTTGGAGGTCTTTGATTGCCTGGTGGATACTTGGCAAAGTCTGTGGAAGATCTTCACCAAAATCTTCAGTTCTAAACTGTCTTGTTAATGCTTCTACTGAAAATAAACAAGCAGGGGGAACATACCCTTTATTTGGAGTTTCTTTTGAACTTGCTGGAGATTGTTTCAGATGATTCATTAGTAAAGTCTTGTATATATCCCTTATCTAGGGATCAGTAGCTGCTATCATCTGAGTGAAAACATTTCTGCTCGTCTCATCTTCATCTGTTTTCATCATCCTGACCGAATTACACTTGCAGACATCTGGATAAATGCATTCACATTCTCTACATTCAACACAATGCGGATCTCTGCATATATCCTCATCAGAAATAACATAGTTCAAATCATATTTTGATTCTGAATCAGAAGATATCAATTCATCACAACTGCTAGGAAGATCAAAGAAATTAACTTTCCCTTTCTTATTTCTGTAGGTTAATTTCTTCGTGCCTTTATCTTTTTTCTTTTTAGGAAAATTATTTGAGGTATGTCCTTTCTCATTGCAGTTGTAGCATATGATTTATTTGTCTTTGGAAAACATTTCTGTATGTTTATACGGTTTTTTCTTGAAAATTTTCTTTTGGGAATGCTGGGAATTCTTCTTGGCTTTCTTATGTTTGTATTTGCGAGATGACCTACGCCCTTCATAATTGCCAACTTTTCCAATATGCCATTGTTTGCAAAGCTGCTGGTAACCATGAGGCTTCTTAGGATTGGTAGCAGCTCTGGCAATCTTCATTTGTGAGCACAATTCCATAATGACTGCTTTGACAGATTGGCGTATGACACCAAATTTGTAATATCCCATTTTCCCAGGGAGTTTATTGACTAATGCAGAGGAGACCCAATGTGGAAGAGAAGCAACAAAAATCTCTTTCCACTTTGGTTCCAGAATGAGTTCTGGTGACAGAGTATGTAGCCGATGAAGAAACTCATTAAAATATTCATCAAAATGTTGCATATTATTCAGCCTCATAGCTAATAATGTAATAGTGGTAATTTCATTAGTAATTTGAGGAAAACCAATGAAATTCACATTGATACTATACAAGAGACATCCAATCATATTATTCACAGGAAGACTTGTGACTGGATCCATATATGTACTACCATCAGCATTCAGAATAACTGATTGTTCCCAAGAAGGAAGTAAATTGGAATTCTTCAGTGTTTCTACTTTTAACCATGCATCCAAAGTACATTCAAAACCACCTATAATCCTTCTTGTAGCATTTATTGGGCCAATATCATCAGATAGATATGTACGATAACAAACTAACATTGAATGCAACACAGACATAACTTCAGCTTCTGTACAATTGTCTATGTTCCAGGAATAAGTAGAATTTGCGGACCAATCCTTGTGATATTCTGATTTCATTTGATCTCTTCGATCTGGTGCAAGATTCCAATAAGTTTGATATCGGGATCTAGAACTGATAGAATTGACTCTAGTATCATCTAGATCTTTAGCAGAATTTATTCCAAACAACTCTTTATCTTGAGCAGAAAAAATATTTACACATTGCTCAAGGTCTTCTAATTTTGGAGCTTGATCAATCTTATGGAGACTAGGGCCTATATCATCTGGCTTATCAGAGGATTCTAGATTTCTGCTTGAATAGAAATATGAGAAACTAAGCCGTTCGTCTTCAGGCTCTTTTTTAGGAAATTCCTTCTGGGATTTGCCTAAGAAACAGGGATTGGCAAAAGGAGAATATGAGAATGTTGCATCAGGAGCGGGAAAACTGATTGAGCTAGGAGCTTTAATCAGACTTTCTACAGAAGAGGAAATAGAATACGACAATGTAACCTTTGGTTCAGAAAACAAAGTTGAAGTTTTGTAGGCATCTGAACTAGGCTTTTTCTTCATTGATTCAATGCCGGTAGAAACAATCTAAACTTGTTTCTTTATGACATCAAGGCTGGAATTAACCTTGATAAGTTCTTTTCCATGAGCAACTGCAGCTTCATGAATTTTCTTGTCTGTCTGCAATGTTAATTTATCAAGACCTTGTGCTAAAGTTTGATCATTCTCTGTCAAAGTTTTTATACTATCATTCAAGAAGACAGTATTATAGTCTTGTTTCTGCAAGACTCTGTTAAGCATAGTTTTCATTTCAGCACAGGCAATCTGAATAGAAGAAAATTCACTTCTTAAAAACTTTTCTAAACTGGACAAGGCTAAATTAGTCCAATTTGTGGCTGCAATAGCTTCTCATGTGGAGAGGGAGGCATCATCTAATTGTGAGGGAAGTAACTTGAACATCTTCCCATCTTGTTGACGGATCACAAAATTTTTCCAAGGTGGGAATTCAGTATCTGTTTCAAATACAGAACTGTCTAAAAGTTCCCACTTATGCTTGCTGGGCACACCAGTTCTAATCATGTTCACTTTGACTTGCAAGCATAATTCTTTAACCAAATTTTCTCCTTTGGTTCTTACTGCTATCAAATGTTTTGGCAGGTTTGGCTTTGATTGCATATTCTGTATTTTGGGAGAAAAAGTTGGCAATTGGAGAGGAGAAGGAATAACAACAGGGCTCCCTTCTATCTTCTTTGACACGTAGCCTTCTGATTGCTTAATTATTTTTTGTTTGGCTTCATTTCTGAACTTCTTAATCAGAGACTCTTCTATTTGATTTGAGGAAGGATAATACCATTCATAAAATGATATCCATTGATTATTAGCTTTCATCCAGGCCTTCCATTCAATGTCATTTTGTTGGTTAAATTCTTTCCTATCTGCTTTTTCCAGAAGAAGAAGTTCTTGCATATACAAATGTTCCTTTTCATGAGTATAGATGTCCCAATTGAACATCTTCTTCTTCCATTGATCCTCTGGATCATATGGTCCTATGCCTTTGAATATCTTTAGGAAAGCAATTATCTCAGAATCTGATGGAATCTCAACTGACTTAGGAATTTTTTCAATTGGATTTTTTCTATATGTAGGAATGACAGATTTATCCACAAATCCTAATCCACGAGATGTGGTAGGAGAAACAGACTGTACAAGAAAATCTTCATGAATATTGAAGAATGTCACTGTCTTATAGCTTTGTTCAGAAGACTCAGAAGACGGAACAAACTTTATCATATTTATTCTTCTCGACTGTTCTGATGAAGGGGATTCTCCATGAGGCTTTGGGGGTTCTGATGAAAATTGACAGAATGTCTTAAAACAGTGAGGATGATCACATACTGAGGCTAAAACTGAAGGAGCAGATGACTGTACAGGAGGTTGTGCAAACCATGATTTTAATTTTTCAAGAATGTCAGGATCTATCAATATCATAGGTTGAGATGATGATGGTGGATTAATTACAGATGGAATGACAGAAGTAGATGATTCACCATGCTCATCTTTTCTGACTCTCGGGAAACGAGTGACAACTTGGTTGTCAGTCTCTGTGATGATAGACTGGGCAATTGCAATAGGTTTTCGGGATTTTTTTTTCCAATTAGTGACCCATTCATCTGGAGGAGACAAATCTCTTTTAGAGACAGCAATAGGAGCAACGAGATTGCAAGAAGAATCATACTGTATCATTGTTACAGTATTGGATGAAGTATCAGCAGAATGTAAAACAGCAGGAATAGTAGTATTGAAGAATCGCACACATGTAATATAATATATGGACAAAGTTTTGGCTTTGTTTGTGAATTCTTCATACCCTTGGGTCTGTACACCTACAGTAAGACACTTCATAATATGCGGATCATCTAAAGCTACTGAGAAATCAGGATATACATCATACTGTACAGGGCCATCGGACAAAGTAGTCTCGATACCACCAATGGGAGCTTTTGTGAAGGATGTCCATCGATTATCTAATAAGGCCGAAAAAATAAAGGTTGGCTGACCTTTTCTGTGTAGTGCATTCAGGCCTACTCTCGCCATCCCTAGATGGACATACTTATAACCGGACTTTAGAGCAGCATTAATATGTTTTTGCTCTAACAAAGGAATAGTCATCATAGTATTCAGGTTTAGTTCAGTGCGGACTGAGTTTTCTTTAATCTTTATCTGACTTAAAGCTTTGAATTGAAATTGAGAAACATGCTGGTAAACATCAGAAGGAGAAATCTCTGGAAGTTTCCAGGCTACTCGGGGATTAGACTCCTCAATGTTTAAACATGTAGAATTTATAACTTGGGACTTAGATCTGGTTAAACCATCAAGACCATAACGTAAAGTCTCTTCATTCTCAAGTTCATCAAAATTCTTTGAACCAAAACGACCCATTGAACGAGAACTAGATGAATCCATTGCACAAAAAATATAGCAGGGAGTAAAAGAGCAAGCTATTAGGAAGTATTTGGGAAATCACTTAGCTGAGATATTGCGGCTTCCACGCACAAGTTCTAGTCGAACGTCTTCAACGCCTTCAACGCCTTCTGCGGCAACACAGGCTACAAACGCTATTCAGGACATCAAGCAAACTATCTAGCGCTCCACTCAAACAATATATTTTCCACAACCAAAGATTACTCAGCAAATAAATTCACTCACACAATAACTTGGCTCTGATACCATTTACAGGATCAAACACAGAGTGCAATTTTATTCAGATTCTTTATGTAGTGGAATACATTACAATGAATACAATCTCTACTAAGATAGACTGTTGTGGCATTTACCAGATATATTTTTCACTGAGGCAAATAAATCCGAAGGCTACCTGGCACACAAAGTAGACTCAGTCCAGAGACAAAGAAAAAATTACAGACTTTGAGTTTTTATCTCATGTTGCAAGCAGATCACGGAGTCGTGAGGTAAGGAAACCGAGCAAAACTATGATTCCAAGGACCAACCACTACTCTTTCATCCAAAGAGAAAAATAGGAGAAAGGTAAATTCTAATCTTCATTGTACTTGTCAATCTAATCCAAAAATCGAGGTGCTCGAGGAATTTCTTGGTGACATAAAGTACATCGAAGAAAAATAAACAATGGGTTGATACAAGGGTTTGGTTCAAAATAAGCACGATTATAGCTACGTTAACTCATGTTGGTTTCGTTAAAGACCCCAAAGACTAGGGTTGGCATCACCTAATTCCATCTAGTCTTTATCTATTATTTCGTAATTACCGCCTAATTCCACCATGAGTTGAAACAATACCACTTACCCAACATAATAATTAGGGTTAATGCTCATAGGAAACACACCTACAAGATATATTCTCTATGGTTTAACCAAAAATAAAATTATGTCACCCAAATTTTAAGTATGAAGATTAGTCCATTCATGATTGTGAAAACATTAGCACGGCTATTCAATCCTCTTTCCATTACCTAAAACCAGATTCTGTTGCATTGAACTCAAACTAGACTCAAACATGGTATACACCTTTTCGATAGGTATCCACCACCGTAATTTAATCATTAAATGTGAATTCCAACAGAATAATTTTGTTTATTGGAGGCTAGTCGGTACAAGTGTACTCTCTCAAGATCTAAGATATGTATGGATTTTATGTAATTTGTATAGGAGTTGTCTATAGACCTAACGGAATAATTTGGATGGCAGTTTTTTTGTTAAATAAAAATTCAAAAAATCAGGTAGTTGGAGTTTTTGAATTGTGTTTTTTATGGTGGAATTGGATTCAACACCATAAAAAATGCTTAAGACACTTGTAACGAAAATTTTCAAAAATCTTTGCCGAAACTTTTCATAATCTTACCCAAATATCTGAATTATTATTTGAGTTTTTAGACTATCAGATTTATATATGTATCTTCTTATACTTCCCATCAATAACAATTCTCTCTCTATATATAACAAAACTCTATTATAATTATAAATAATTTTATTAAAACAATTATTCTTATCATTTGAATTATTGAGAATTATTAATCTGAATTTAATGGTTAGTTTTTAGGCTTCTGTGCGTATCATTTATAACAGAAATTCTAGGATTGTCCATAGCTTAAAAAGAATCATGTCCATCTTTCGAATCTCAATGATGATCCATCTTTAAGACTAATTCAGAAATTGATCGTGAAAATAAATCCCCATTTAAATTCAAAAAATCCACATTTTTTACACTCTGAATTTCATTTTCAATAAAATAATTTTTTGACTTCAAAAATTTAGGCAAAATGCTTATTCTTTACCAAAAGTACAAGTCTCTTGATATTATCAAAATTATATATTATTATACCACATCTTTTTAATTAGATAACCTAATATTGAAACATTAATAATAAATGGATATATTTATTATAATGAACCTTTGAAAACTAATATTATATAATAAAGTATCTAAAATTAATAATTAAATTTTAATTCTCTATTGTTTTAGTAAAATAATTTTTATTTAAAATTTATTAGAAGAATAACGTATATACTTATCACTCTAAGTCTAAATTTGAGAAATATAATTGTTTGAGATTTTTTTGCACCATTAAATTGAATAAAAAGTTAACGGGTTTTTTAATCATATTTTTATGTTAAAGTTATTCATTAAGCTAAAAATGAATGAAATTTTTAAAAACGTTTTTATGTTTAAATTGTTTAGGTTCTCTTTAAGTTGAAAGAAAGGTTAAGTTAATAGTATTATGCATAAGTGATTATATATCTATATATATATTTGATGTGATTTTAATTAATTTTTTTTTTTTATTTAATATATATTTGAAGGAGTTGTTTATGGAGGTGGAGGAATTGCTAGGATGACTAAAAGTGGTTTCTAGACAAAAACAATTAAGAAATCTTGTTTGAATCATGTTTTTGATGGTGGAAGTGGATTCAACACCATGAAAAATCTCAAGGGAACCCACAATGATAGCTATAACCTGAATTTACTAAAATACCTACCGGATTTTATTAAAATCTTGCTTGAATTTCCATGAATTCTGTTTATTTATTTTCTATTTTTTAAAGTACAAAATATATTGTAAAAAATCTCAAAAAGATCTACATTATTTTTATTATGATTTTTTAGTTTATTTATGTTTGTTTAGTTAATAATTGGAATTACTAGTTTTAATTTTAAAACCATCTCGAAGGAATTGATTGCATTTTGAAATATCAATTGATGACAACTTTTGCATAAAATTTTACCTTGACCTTCATATTATTTAATAATTGAATTGTGAAATATCTCAAACAGATCTACATAACTCTCATTATAAATTATCTAGGTTGGTTTTTCATTTTTAAAATAAAATAGATTACTTCATAATTAGAACTAAAGCCTTGATATCTATTCTTGCTTCAAAATATTTTAAAATGAAATTAATAGAACAAACATTCATATTTTATATACATCCCTAGTGAAAAATAGATTGAAATGAAAAGAAAATGTCAGTTATAACTTACTAAGTAAAAGAGATTAGCTACTATGTAGCACTTGTTAATTTTGCATTTATGTCTATTTGTATTTTATTTTTTAAAGTAAAAAATATATTGTGAAATAACTCAAAATGATCTACATAATTGTTCTTATAAATTTTTTGTTTATGTATGTTTATTTAGTTAGTAATTGGAATTACTAGTTTTACTTTTAAAACCATCTAGAAGGACTTGATTTCATTTTGAAATATCAATTTATGACAATTTTTGCATAACATTTTACCTTGAACTTCATATTATTTAATAATTTAATTGTGAAATATCTCAAACAAATCTACATAGTTGTCATTATAGATTATCTAGGTTTGTTTTTCATTTTTAAAATAAAATAGATTAGTTCATAATTAGAACTAAAGCCTTGATATCTATTCTTAGCTCAAAAGATTTTAAAATGAAATTAATAGAACAAACTTTCATATTTTATATACATCCCTAGTGAAAAATAGATTGAAATGAAAATAAAATGTTATTTATAAGATAAACATTCAAATTTTAATCCCATGCAACCTCAATTTAAGAACCATATTATACATACTATGATTGTGATAAGTGGTCCCTTTAAAATTCCTTATGTACTCCTCTAGGACCTGTGATGAAGATCAATGAGTCTTATCTCACAAAAATTGTAAACAACACCTCAAAAGGAATAATAGAAAATAAGTACAAAATAAAACTCATAATAAACTATTTGCTTTATTCACTAGGATAAGAGATTTTTATAGTAGTGAAAATTCACAAAAGGTGTTCCTATAGGTTCATTTTCATCAGACGCATCGCTTTAGGATTCTTACAATTGGGGATATGCATCTTCTTGTTCCACATCAACTCATTCCAATTTACATAAAAACTATTTCTTCTTGTATTTTTGGTTTAGAATGATACTATACGATGTAAGAATGTTGTAGCTATGGTGTAATGTATGTAGCTATGAAATTTTTTCATAATTGTGAAGAAAAAATTGTTCATAATTGTTGAGGGAGGATATGAAAGAAAATTTAAATATCCTAAAGGAATGCAGTTAATGTAAATGTTGATACAATAACAAGGGTACTATGTGTTACTATTGTAATATAGAATTTAATATACAATATAAGTATTCATTTTGTCATCATAGTGTATGGATTTGAGTCATCTAATGGTTTAGCTTGAACATATATCCATTTGAAGCGTTCCATGTTATCCATAGTGGGAAATAGCTAGAATACCTAAGGAGAATGTTTCCTCGGGTTTTTGCTGCCACAACACCCTCCAAATTTTTCCTACATTCAAATTTTGTAGGCTCCTTATGATCATAATATATTTCGTTTCCAGAAATTAAGGTCATGCTTGGTAATATTCTCTAAGTAATTAGGTCTCCCTCTAAGAAACCTAAGTGTTGATCTACTTGTTTTCACACACCCAGTTTTCATGTCTCACAAGCACACTTATTCCAAGCAGCGAAGATAATGCATCTCTAGTTGAGAGACAGTGATTGTGCAGTCCTTAGATATAGCGAATTTCTTTTCCTTACCAACAATGATTATGAAATCCATAGAGTTAGTGATTTCACAATCCTTCCCAACAATGATTATGCATATGCCAATGACAGTGACTAGATTGTTCCTCTCAAAGTGATTGTGTATTTCTCATCGATAGTGTAAGGCTATCCTGTATAGATAATTATTTTGTACTCTTTGTTGATAATAAGATCGTTCCTCTTCAAGTCAGTACTCTCGCACCTCCAAATTCACTCTTAGTTTCCCCACATGCATGTAGCACACTGTTAAATATTAATAGTAATTACATGTCTCCTCTCCCTATGTAAAGAGTTCAATCCATAGTTTACTCTCACATTCATCATTTTTAGCTTTTTGCATTCATAGAGCATAAGGAAAATTCATGTTACAAAAATTCCATCTCCTGACGGAGTTTCTTAACTTTGGATTTTGCTTTCTAAGTGTTGCTATTGCTTCCTCTTACTCTTGCAAGTGTCATTCTTTCTTTCTATATCTCTGGTAAGTGTCCCTTTTTCTTTCTTTAATTCTTATATGCATCACTTGTGCTTTATTTTATTTTTATATGTGACACTTTCACTCTTGCATACGTTTCCTTCACTTGTTTTCACATATCCTAAAGGAAGCCATGGAAGATCTTCAAGAGGCAGCTCCAACACACTCTCTTGCACTAGTTGATCATATCTATTGTTGAAGTATAAAATTTTCCTCTTTTAGACAACCCTTTGCCCTTCCTTTTCATTATTTTACACAAGCATTATTTGTAAAATGATTCCCTCAAGAAAGAAATCAAAATAAGCCCTCAAGTGAAAGATATAAATCTAGAGAAACACCTAAATCTCTAGGGAAAAACATAAACATATGTTCGAGATGTGGAAAATGAGGACATTACAAAAAAAAATATAAATCCAAAATGTGTTGAGAGGGAGAGAAGGGATTTGATGATATTTATTCTAGAAAAAGAAAAAAAATACTCATATGAAGGATGGGATGTGTGCTTCGTTTTTTCAACCACGCGTAAGCATGTTTGGTTGCCTTAAGTGCATACTTTTATACGATTCCACATAAAGAGTACTTGTGTGAATATGAAAAGTTTGTTAATGGCGATTTTATAGGAGATGAGTAGACACCTAGAATCATTAGATGGGGTAAATTCAAGTTGAAGGGCATGGATGAAATTATTGGAAGAGTCCCTAGATTTTTATACATCCTAGGATTAATTATAAATATTATTTATGTCAGAAATATGAGCGATGCTAGTGTAAAAACAATGTTTTAAAAGAAAACCTACATGATAGTTCAAGGAGAAATGGTACCGTAGAGGGGAGTTTGTATTAGAAATATATAGAATTTATTGGGAAGCAATATTAATGATGGGTTCAACAATTCCATTGTTCCTGAGAGTGGAGCCGAAGAAGGAAAATTTTGTATATAGTCTTTGGAGAGAAGACTATTATGTAGCATCAAATATTGGGACATATTGAAGAGAAGGGCTTTTAGTATTGCATGGAAAAGTTATGGTACAAAGTATACCTATTTATATTTATATTTTTTATTATTGTGAACATTGTTTATATGGGATGTAGAGTTTTCTAAGATTATACTCTGGATATAAGGGAAAAGGGAATATGCCAATTGGTGCATACATATGTATTTATACACGTGTCAATTCTATCACTAGGTAAATATATGTACTATTTTTAATTTATATATGACTTCTTAAGGAATACATAGATTTATTTCCTTAGGTATAAATATGAAGTATTTGAAAAATTGAAGGAATATGAGGATCTTGTGGAAAATCATATTGAGAAAAAAAAGGCACTGAGGATGGATAATTGCGGAGGATTTTATGGGAATTAATTCGAGAAATCCTATAAGAGGCATTACATAGAAAGGTAAAATATTAGTCCATACAAACCTCAACACAATGGTGTTATAGAAATTATGAACAAGGCACTTATGAGAAAAACATGAAGCATGTTAGCTGTTGTGGGATGAAGAAAAATATTTCGAATAGGCTGTAGATATAAAATGTTACTTGGTAAATAAATTACCAATATCAATATGTCATAAAAATACACCACATGACGTCTGAAATGATAAAAAACTATCTTATCTTAGATCTAAGACTTTTGTGATTCCTAATGTAGAATAATGTCTTTCGGATTAATCACATAATAAGGATTTGGTCGAATATCCTTATTCTTTATTATTAAATTATTCTCACTTATTAAATTACAATCCGAATTGTTTGCAATGAAATTATTATTATCATTCAAAATAAAATTAGAATTGAAGATTTTCTCACCAATGTTACGAATTACATAGTTATTAGAAATGATTTTAGGTGAGAAGTTATTAGTAATTACATTGGGGTAAACGATATCATCTCCTAAGACCAAACTGAACTCTGAGCTGGTGACACTGTTGCTGGGAAGAGCTATCACGCTGTCGAACTTTGAGCTAGTGATGTTGTAGCTGGGAAGAGCTATCACGCTATCTGTAACAAGATCAAAAAGCCCTCGGGAGTGAGATAATGCTTCCATGACAGAACTGGAACCAACCATGAAACTAGAGTTGGGAAGGAGGCATGAAACAGAACCCATCGATGGTTTATGCTCGAATCTATTCAATTCCTACGAAACATCTCAAATTATTTGGTTATGATTCTTATGTATATGTTCCAACATATAATATGAGTAATCTAGATAATAACATTGAAAATTGTATCTTTATTGGTTGTAAACATAGTTTAAAGGTTACATTCTTTGAAACCAATACATTAGGATTGTTTCATATACTATGTGTCATTTAGAAAAATCAAAGATGTTTTCAAAAAAGAAGTCCTACCAAGTGAAACAAAAAATAAACGAGATAGAGGTTGAATTAAAGGATGGTGAATCAATATCTATAGAAGAATATGAATTAGAAGAGGAACCACACACTCTATTATTGAGGATATTTTTCAGAAATGAAGGAAAACAAAAAGGCATAGTCCACTTTATTTTTTTCATAATTTTTCTTTCTTTATTACTAACGACGATACTATAATTTGAAGGGAGGCAATGGATTAAAAGAATGGAAATATTTGGTCAAAGTTCATGGTCAAAGAAATAATAGCCTTGGATAAGAATGATTCTTGGTATCTACTAGATTTTTTAGCTGGAAGAAAGACTATTGACATCAAATGGGTGTTTCAGAATAATTTGAATGCAAAAGTAAAAGTGATAAATACAAAACTTAATTAGTAGCAAAAGGTTATTCCCAAGTACAAGGAATTGCCTTTGGTGACACTCTTATTATCCTTACCAATTTAAACTATATTATATTTGTTTTTTATGTTGATGCTTCTTTTCATTTGAACTATAAAAAATGGATGTGAAAACAATGTTCCTATATGGGGATCTCGAAGAACGAATATACATGAAGCTACCTTGCGTTTGAGGCGCTAAATGGGTCATGGAGATTAGTTGATTTTGATATTGTACCATAGGATAGGTGTGCTAGACTAGATGATGGTACCTAGTGTATATTGATGATGTACCATAGGTTAAGTTTGCTAACTTGAATAAAGGTAAGAGTAGACTCTATGATTTTTATAGGTTAGGATTGTTGACATGGATGATGTTGATGTTGATGATGTTGTTAAACTTTGTTTTTAGATAAAATACGTCAACAAAGAACATTTGGATAGTCATTATGAATACATCCCTACCTAAGAGGGTGTTTTGAACTTTATAGCTATGGTCAGTCTTCATAATGTGAAATTCCTATTTTTAATGAAAAAATTTAAATCATATTTGTGATTAAAGAAAATTTATTTGAAGCATGTTCTTCATGCTTGTTATTAAAGGAAAATATTTATTCATTTCATATTCAAAATAAGATATTATAAGGTATGTTCTTCATGATAATATCAAAGGCAAAAATTCAAATTTTGAAATTTGTAATATGGACACCAACAGATGTCAAGTCGGCCTCCCATGTGTTCAAGTTGGTTCTACCCATTATGAAACCCATTTGACCTCATTGATTACTATATAAAGGAGACACTCGTCCTCCTTCTAAAGCAATTCATATCCATGATCTCAAGTTCCATATATTTGTAATCTATGAAGACAAGGAGGCCAAGATTAAGGAGAAGGAGGCTAGCTCAAGATTCCTATGAAAGAATATTTTGTGAGAGGATCCAAATTATATTATGGTTATATCCCTGCTGATGATCCAAGTTTTGTGAGAAAATATAAGTTTTTTAATGGTTCTATCTCTGTTCTAATATGATCTAAGTTTTATGAGAGCATCATAATTATTTGATGGAAATGTCTCTGATGATCATACGATCGTACTTTTGGATGATGATGTGAGCCTATTATTTTATGTTGATCCGAGCCTACTCTATGATTATGATATGATTTTATCTGTAGTGACTAGACTAAATTTTTCTATGATGGGTTAGACTGAGCCCTTATGAAGAAGGACTTGTTATCTAGCCTTAATGAAGTTCGATGAAGCTACTTGACGTGAATGTGGGTGGAAAAGTGAAGAGGTTGGACTTGACATATTGTTGGTACTCTTATAAAGGAATTTTGTTGAGTAGTGGACCATAATCATGTAATTTGATGTATCTCTTGCTGAACTAAACATTTATCTAAGAAGAAGGTTGGTGGGATTCCCCCCTAGTGGGTTTTCCTAAGATAAACATTATGTATTTCTTGTGCCTTGTGGTATCTACTTCTTCATTGTCTTTATGGTTGGATTTCAGAATTTGTAATTTCTTAGCGATACAATTTAAGTGCTAAATAATTATCTATATCATTGTAAGTAATTATGAAGTTTCATAAATAAGTGTTTTTGTGAATTACACTCGAAAAAAATCAACACTGCCACTCCTTCCTTAAAAATTAATTTCTTTCCCATTGATCTATTTAATTACGTAAAATTGTCCATGACGGCTTCTTTAGAGTCACCATTAGTACAAAAAATTTTGATGCTTCCTTTGGAATATTTTTTTAGTGACACCTTTTGGTACGATTGTGATATGAATTTTCCCCATGAGGTAGCATGTTTCTTTCTTTGCATCGGTGTGATTAGGTCTCAAAAACCTACTTTCATTTTGTCAATGTTGTTATTTTTAGGGCAAGGGTTTTCATTTAGGGAACTGATGGATTATGTTAAACCCTAAATATATCTACTTGAGAAAATTATTATTAATTTTCAGTTGTTTTTAGAGTCACTATTGCATCATATCCACTCCAAAATGGTCCATGTCTCTTCTGGCATTGATTTCTTAGATTTAACCCCAATAGCGAAAATGTATCCATCTAGAATAAACATTTTCATTAATTATGATGTCACCGTGAAAAAGAAAATAAAGGGAATGTCAAAAAGGATAATATCAACAATAATGCGATACACTACATTCCATGCCAACATAGGATCATCAAATCTTTCTGATGATATATTTTTGGGAGCCATTGTAGTGAATCCTATATGTGTTTACCAGAAATTGGGTTATGCATTATTTAATGTAAAAATGGATTAATTCCTTAAAAAATCTCGTAGAAGTTTGATTATGTAGATTTCATAACTAAAATATGTCAGTCCCACAAATCTCTGCCAAATTCTAGATAAAATTGATAAAAAATATTCTAAAAACCAAAAACATACAAAATTTGTGTGGTATTTTAGCATCCTATATGTTATTTATGCTATTATTGTGTAAGATAATGTTAGCTCAAAACATTACCAATGATTATCATGCTAATATGTTTTGCTACTATTCATTAATATAATAGGAACAAGGTGGTGGTAGATTTTTTAGTGTGGTGAGTTTGATTCAAATTGTTTATTGTCCACATTCTAAACCACAAACATAGTCAACATGTCAAAAAAAACATCAAAATATCCTCCCCACCTAACTTCCTAAATTGTATTTTTGATAGTGGAACATATCATAAGCCCCTTAAGGAAAAAGTGTGGATAAGGATGATTTGAAACAAATGGATAAGGATGATCATCGCCTTTGTAATTGGTATGAAGTAAATGAGGCTAACTTCCAACTGATCAATTTGAAAGTCGTATTATGTTGTATTGGAGTAACTACATCTCTATAGCACACTAGACTAATTTAGGTGTCATTTAATATTGTATATGATACCATATGTTGTGTTCTCTTTTAAAATTTTTATAAGGACGTGAAAATGAGAATAGTGTGGAAGATACAGGTTGCCTGCCTTCCCTTGCTTTTAGAGTGGTATTATTAATATAGAATTAGGAACAGTTTTTATTTTACTTCTAATTCATATCGTGAACAAAACCACCTAGATAATAGGTTTTTCTTTTTGTGTTTGTTAAATCCCCCTCATTAATAGAGAAAATGTCCTTAGTTGCCAGTTTTTCAATAGGTGATCCTCTAGCGCATTCGATCCCTTTTGCTTGGAAGCATGGGATCCTTTTCCAGTATTCACATATTTCTCCATTGGGGGGGGGGGGGGGCATCCAAGAAATTCGTAAGGGAAGCATCTGATGAAGCCAATACTTAGATCAAATGGAAGGAAACACCATTGGTACACATTTTCAAGGATGATCTTCTCAGTCTGAAGAAAGAAGAGGTGAAAATCGAGTTGAAAGGAGGCCAAACAATTCTCCAAATAAGTGGGGAGTGCATCAAAGAAGAAGAGCATAAGGACAAAAAATGACATCACATTGAGCAATCCCATAGAAAATTCTTTCGGTGCTTCCAGATACATAATAAGGTGAAGGTTGAAGAGATCAACGCGAGCATGGAAAACAAGGTGCTGACTATGACAATACCGAAGCAACAGGAGCCAGATCCTCAACCCAAATCAATCGAAATATCTGGTTGACATTTTTTTGGGTATGATAACGTCAGAGTGGGCTTTCCATTACCGCTATCACGAGCCCCAACCTTAAATCCTTTTCCATTTCCCTCCCTCATAAAATTGCAACTTTTTGGATGAAATTTATCCAACCATTACCAGAATTGAAAAAATCTATCAATGAAACTAATTCAAGGATTCCCAAATTTGAAATTCAAACCTGTAGAGTTTCGGTGAGCGTTTTCAAAATTAAAATGAGTATATAATTAATGCTTGCAGTTTATATGATCATATATCTCTAATCATAATTGTATTCAGGACATCAAAGTGTAGTGGCTACATTAATTAAAATGAATAGAAATGCAGTACATGCATCAATTACACTGACCGTGGAGCTGCAAGAAGTTGGAGTGATGGAGCTACTGAAAAATTCATGGATATGTATAACAATATGACTATATATACTCTCTGACATTTCTCATAGGAGTAACCTAACCATTCTACGGAACACCTTTTGGGTTTTTCACCCTCGGGCCGCCAGTGATGCCCTTCCAGCGAGCATAGGTACCACGAAGACCTGTTTCATAACTCGACAGATTTCGGGATTGTTTCCTCCCTCCATGAAGACAATAAGAATGTAAAAATGGATTTTTTTTTTGTATTCATATTGAAAACCTTACTTCAAGTATATTTTAATTGTTTTTTCTTAATTGAGAATGGTATAATGTCTCTTTTTTTTAATTGAGAATAGTATAAATTTTTTTATTAGAGAAAATATACTCCCAATTAATATTACATTATCAAAAAATTGCATTTCTTGACCAACAATCCTCGACATTACTAGAACCCAATTTATTCAGACTATTAATCCAATTTATTCAGTTTATTAACCCAATTCATTCAGATCATTTTATAAAGGAAATGTTGTTCCGTGGTGAACAAAAATTAGGAGAGCACCAAAAATAAGTGAGCACAAGCCAATTTTTTGAACAACCATTGTGACAACTCGTTGGTAAACCATTACGGAAAATCGCTAGTTAATTGTTTTGAAAACTCATTAGGTTAGAAAAATGGTAAAGCAAGTCAAATTGGAAACACTAATTTCCCTTCCAATGCAAAACCCTAAAGAAAAGCACATATTCTCTAGAACGAATGTATATTGGCCTCTAGTACAACGAAAACACATGGAGTTTGATTGGATTAAAAAACTCCCTTCAACTAGAATTGGAGACTTTATTAGAGGAAACAAAATGAACCCAGATGCTCCATGTTTTTTCAACCGAGTATAAAATAAACACCCAAGCTCAAGGCCTACTGTTTCCTTGCTATATGAAGTGTAATTTTTTCATAGATGCACTATTTATAATTTGGTATTAATACCGCTCCATCAATTTTCATGGATTCATATGTATTGACTTTTTAAACTTTTTTTATGTAGATATGTTTGTTCATATGGCCCCAATATAGAAGAGGACAATATGAAATGAAGAGAAGATACTCTTTTGTGAAAGCGAGAGGATTTCAATGGCATTTCATTGTAAAAATTATGCTTCAAATCCATAAGGTAACGATAATAACATATAACATGTATGAGCATGTAGACAGCCAAGGATTGGCTTGTTATGGTCAACAAGACCCCTCAAGTCATGCTAGGGTGTTGCATCAACCAAATTTATCAAGGGACATGGTTTTTTATGTAGAGATTTATTTCTTCTTACAAGTGGAGGTTCACTCAGTTTGCGAAATGCATGTTAAAAAATATATTGACATGGATGTTGCAACTCGAGATAGGGATTTATTTTTTTGTATAAAATATGTTTTTAACATATATAATCGTCTAATGAAAGGAAGTATTGGTTGCATAAGAAGGATGAATGAGTGTGAACCTTTGGTATAGGAATCACCTTCATGATTTTTTATTTTATCAAAATCCCAATGCTGGAGATATCCCTTTTATCATTGGAATTCAGATGAAGTGGATGTTGGAGACCATGGTGAAGCTACAGAATAATATCCTAATAGCCTGGAATCAACATTGAATAGGAATAAGTATGGGGTGAGTGTATTAAGAATTATTGATCTACTACAATAATTTGATTAATAGTGATTAATAATGATTGATGAGCTCAGGTTGAATGTCGTAGTATTAGTTGTACACACTTGTGGTGTTTGATGAGCAACAATGTTGGTTTCCAATTGCATGGGTGGTGACATCACAAAATACACCACAAGACATTTCACTATGGTTGGATCAACCCATGCTTAGGTGTCACCAAGTTGATCATGGTTGGAAATTTAATGCTTCAATGGTTGATGATGCATTGGCTAAAATCAGTGCTTTAAGGTAGCTTCAATTTTTTTATTTTACAGTAAAACTTGTATTTATTACAAAAATAACATGCTTGAAATGAATTGAATGTGTAGGTGAATCACAAGGTGCAATGTTATCTTGTTTGTTAGGCATGTACGTCGAGCATGGCTAAAAAATGTGAATCGATTGACCAATAGTACATAAATAGAAACAAAAATGTTTTCTGATTTGGGTTTAATTATGAACTATTGTTCCATTGTTGAAGTAAAAACTGTAGTTAATTCTCTCTTGAATAAATTTTCTTACAAGGAGAAGTTCCTAGACTATTTCCACAAGAATTGGGTTGCTGCTGACAAGATTTGTAAGTTGACAAACTCTTTCTTACATTTCTCTTTCTGGTTTTCATATGGAATAAATATATTCATTAACCCAAATTATATGTAATTAGGGATGTGGGTCAAAGGTTGCTGAGATTTTCTCCATGCAATTCAGGAGCCAACAAATTTTGTGGAGTCATATCTCTCTTACCTAAAGACAAGATTTGTATTGATGGAAGAAAGAAATGTTCTTGTAGGATGGATTGGTTGATATATGTTCTTCTAACAAATGTTTAACCATGTTACCAGTTTAAGGAAATTATAATTAAGGGAGGATTTTTGAATAATTACAAGAAAGAGAAACAGTTGGAATCATCAATATAAAAAATAAATAAAAAATACAGATAGTGGTTGCAACCCTCACGAGAAAATGTTTCATGCTTTATGGATGATGAGTCAATATAAAGTTAACAAGCAATATATTTTCCCTTTTCATCGCAAAAATTTCATAATTTGTGATTTCCCATGGTCTAATCATGGAAACATATGCAAGCATGCCATAAAGGTGGGTTGGTTGTGTTCCCTTTCAATGCCTTCCAACCAATTACTAAATCATAAAAGTACAATTGATTCATACAATGACCCTCCTAAGATAAATATAGAGGAAAAAATAGATCTTGGTGAAGACAAAAACACATATTCCATGTATAACTACAATATTGATGTAAATGTTGAAGGAATTGAGTTGGCCAAGGAGGCATTATTTGGCTACATAGAGCTGGTTCGAAAAATTCCCCACGCTACTTTAACCAAGGTTAAATAGTTGATTTTTTTTTTTTAAATGTTGGATTACGCCAAAAATATTCATAGTATGGATTACGATTTCACTTGTCAGTTGGTTTCTTTTGAGTTATATTTGAAGTAGAAGAAGAGTTTCCTAAGCACCAAAAAGAGAAGAAAAACAAGCAAAAAAAAATGAAAGATTGGAAATTGACTTGAATATCCTGGCAGATGAAGATGAACCATTTGAGTTTGAAAAATTGAATAAGAAAGGTCGCCCTCGCTCCAAAAATGAATGGTTTCTAGGTTTCTTGTGCACGATTTTGTTTCCACTATGATTTTAATTTTTATTCATGTATTAGATTTATTTGATGTATTCTTTTTTTGTGGAGGATGTTCATGTATGTTTGATAGATGGTGAGGATATGATTGGTGATTTTTCTAATTTGTCAGAATTGTCATTTAAGGTGAGTAAATAACTCTATGAATTTAGACTTAGTCTTTCAATAAATTGATTATTTTTTAAGCTATGGAAGATAGCTTTCATGTGGTTTTGCATACTTGCATTATGCTTGCATATATTGGTGTATAAAAAATAATCTAATATATAAATTGGAATAAAAGCAATCGAAATGTAACAAAATTTATAGATGGATACAATGAAATTGTAACTAAATGTAAAACACAATTTTACCAATTTTTTATAGCTGCTCAATGTTAATGGTGATATATTATTGGAGAATAATATATATTACGACATCAAAGATAATGTGTTTGTTGTTTATGACTTGCCGCACGAGTGATCCAGTGTGTCAGTAACGGTGAGTGAGTGTTTCAATCCAAGAATGAAGGGGGATTTTCATGAATAATGTTGATAGAATAATCACTTTATCCCACTTCAGCAAGATGAATATACCCTCATGTATCCATAATTATATTCTATCATTCAAAATATTTTTTTTTCTTCAACATGTAGCTCTTTTTATATATCTTTGTTGGCATCCACATCATTGGATAGTGAAATCTAAGACCTATCCAGTTATTCCCACACTATCCCATGGAAACAATATACTAAGAAACCCTTGTTAAGGCTATCTTTAAGTTTAGCTAGTTAAATGGATATTTATTTCAGGATTGTTTTCCTAAGGCATCCCACCTTGATTTACATCCTTCTTGTGCGCAATATGCAATGGTCTCATGCATGTTCTTGGTGATATAATCTACTACCTCTGGAAACTTGGCGAACTCTTGTTTTTATTTTATCACCTCCATATGTATGGGATGTTCTCCTATAACCCATAGAAGGCTCTCAGAATTACGTTTATAAATTTTAAGAGCTTCCACCCAATTTCCCTAATTTCTCAAATATGATACAAAGGCTCACAATTGGAAATCCCTTTTAACATGGTTAGGATTCGATCTTTTGTTAAGAGGTACCACAAAATTGTGTTGGTACAGTTCACAGAGAAAGTCTTTTTTCTATATTTGTGCAGGCCATATATGCATCCATGAAACTATCACTATATTCAACCTGGAAAGGCTTATTTTTTATCATAGAATTATTTTTAAATATCAATTTTTTTTATATCAAGTACACATTGTAATTGGCTGAAGGATCCCTCCAGCTATGGACACCATCCATTATCTATCCAAGTTATTTCTTATCATTCTTCAACTTTCTCACCTTCCTTTCTAGCTCATTCATTGTTCTTTTATGTTTTCATAAAATTTTGTTTTTATATTCTTCTCATGTATTTAAAAGGTCACGAAATAAGTTTTTGTGCAACTGTTAAGGTATTAGTTTTCTCTTATATGACAATTTACACAGGACTGATCTATCCTTTGGTTCCTCATCCCTTGTTTTCACAACAATGTCTTGGGTCAATTTTATTTCTGGTTCCTCATCCTTTTTTAGTTTCATACCTAGTTGTTGTTCCTATGTTTGTACACCCGTTTCTTTTTCTAGTTTCATAAATGATTCTTTTTTCTCTATATTGACAGTTGTTCATTCGGTATGGTCATATGTTTTCACAATAATGTCATCAGTATGCTTTTTTCCAAGGGGTATTTTTTGTTGGACCCTAGGAGAAGGTATATCTATGACATCAATGGGTATGGATTCTGAAAATTCGGCCAAGCAATCTAATCTATCAAAATTTTATTTTTGTCATAGCTCATCTATCAGGGTTTTAGCTTTCATATGTAGTTGTCTATTTTTCATATGGAGAATCCTATTCTTCCTTGACAAATAAATATATAGAGAATAATTTTTACGAGTACATATTGTTACAATGTGGTTCTTTTTCAATTCTGGTGGTGTCATTGGATGGTCCTCCTCATCATCCCCATACAATTCTGGTTGTGCAGTCGGTTGGTCCTCCTCATTTTTCCCATACAATTTTGGTGCTGATGTTGGCTAGTCCTCCTCTTCTATAACAATGGGGAGGGTTTCAGGAACTGGAGCAAGATGACCTCAATTTCTCCTATTCTGCTTGGCTTTTGGAACTACTGTCAAGCATTTCCGGTATCCTCTCAATATTTTGGTGACAATTTTATTCCCCAATATTTCTACTTCATCATCATCATCTTGTTCGTCTCCTTTCTATGGGGATTTAGAAGTAGAAACCCTAGAAACCTTCATAGTTTGAACACTTAATTCCTAGGTTTCCATATGGAAATTTTTCATGGGAATTTCAGCAGGTGGGAGGTCATGGGGCAGAGTTGTAGCTGGTGGTTCATGGGACAGCATTGCCGGTGGGAGGTAATGGGGAAGAGTTGTAGCTGGGGGTTCATGGGGAGGAATTACAACTGGGAGGTCATGGGGCAGAGTTGTAGCTATGAGGGCATCCTCTCATTGGGTGGTAGCTTCAACAAGAAATGGCCTTCCAACTGGCTCACCCAAAGTTATCCCCTCCCTTTGGAGCAAAAAAACTACCAAAATTTTACCGAGGTAATGGTGAGACAAGACTTCAAGAAACTGCTTTTACTTTTGCACACCTCGGGTCATTTCATCTAGGGTTTTTGCAAGAAAGAAATGCATGTTAATGAACCTGGAATGACACAAGTGGTCTAAAAATCAGAGGTGCTCGTAATAAATAATAGAATACCTTCCTTCGTGTGTGAAAAATATTTGGATAAGGAATGTATCATCCTTCTAGGGTTCTGGTAATGAATTCTTGTTAGATGATCTACCTCTTTTGAGTATTTTTTCACTTTCCTCAAGGAATTTCCACACAACATCAGGTTGGCATTTTTTGGGTGAAATCCACCTTTCTCCCATCTTGGGTAACCCTATCCCTTCCACATTTGCTTCTTCTATTGCATGCACCACTATCCATGCTATCTATGATCTACCCTCCCTGTAATGCATGGAAATTTCTAGGGTTATGTCATCATCATAGCCATGAAACCTGCGAATATCCTCTATCCAGATGACCTATTAAAAAAATTGTTTTACGCGTGGAAATTCATCTAGAAATTCTTCGGCACATTCTCTCTATACTCTTTGGCCTCCCATCTTTAGTCAGAGTTCATATTTACTATGGTTGTGTTGGTTATTTGCAAAAATTTGAATGCGGGACAAAAACACAATGGAAGATTTGGGGCAATGAGTCCAGTAATATCACGACCCATGGTATATGGAGGTTTCAACATGTAGTCAGGTGTTTCTGCAATGGCTACCACCCATTTGACACCAACAGTCCATTGTTGTCATGGTTAAGGTAGGGAGTCGAGTGTTGCGGAAAGGGTTTCCAACCATTAGCACAAAGTGTTCATTTTTTTCATGGTCAGGGGATATTTCCTCTACCATTGTGCGTAGTCAAAGATTCCCCTTGTATTCATTCAAGAGTTTCCACAACTTTTACCATTGGAATAGTAAGGCGAGTTACCATGGGAGGGCCCTGATTTTCCATCATAATAATTTAAAGTTTTATTACATGCAAATTTTTTGGCCCATGCACCATTACACCAACTCCTTAAATTACTTTTCTCAAAAAGGTATTGGTTACAATTTATTAGTTATCCTTGATTGCATATTATAATTTTTCATGATTATCAAGTTAACATAATTGATTTTCAGGTTTTTCATATTATTTTCATTGTTTTCAAGCCTAATTGTTGTTGTCTTCATGTATGTCAAAACATGCTTCAATTCAAATCACCCGCACTTGTCACTGTACATGTTGATAATGCAAAAATTCACAACAATTTACCTGTTTTTTTGGAAATTTATACAATTATGTCCCTTAAATGAGTTTGGATATATGGATTGAAAAAATGCAAGATGCCACAATTTCATTTTGCATTTAACCATGTATAAAGGGAAAATAATGATTGATCTATAATCTATCTTGTTTGGCTTGTAACCAAGCGTATCTCAGATAATTTGTCATTGAAGGGGCTTCTTTTATTATTCTACCTCATTAGCCTTTTATTAAATACTTGTATAAATTATCTAATTCATTTTGGAAGCTTGTAACTTGATTTAATCTCTACATTAAAGATCCCAATCCAGTTTGTAATCATTCTTAATCATGTTAAATTCTGATTTCATTTTCTATGTATTAGAAGACATTAAAATTTTGTATACATCACTGTATATAGGTAAATGATTTATTCGTTTATGTTTCATTGTTATATGCATGGATGGAATGTATTATTTAACTCAAACATCTCAAACTTGAGATGTTTAAGTTAAATAATACATTCCATCTATGCATATAACAATGAAACATAAATATTAGAATTAGAACCATCGTGTTTCATAGAAATAAATAGAGTAAAATTTAACAACAATAGAGCTAATGTTATAGGTTATACTCGCCACCTATAGACTTGTATTTTAGTTTTATTTTGTTAGATAATTTAGTTATTAATCACATAGAATTATACTTTATTACCAGGAAAAGTAGATACATAAATTGAACTATAATGAAAATTACACAACTAGACTGCAATCAAAATTAACTAACTACATTGTAATCACAATGTAATTCCATTAATAGTATTACTGAAAAATACACTTTTCACATACATGTTGTGTTGAGATATAAAAAAAGGACCAAAAAATAAAGTGATCCCATCTATAAAAAAAAAAAAAACTCATATAAATACATAAAAAATCATGGACATAATGATGGACACAATCTATCACAAGAAATAGGAACACCATAATAGGACTCCCACCATAATAACCCCAATATCGATGACAAGAAAAATCCATTCACTAACATGCCACATATATCAATGCATGTCAATGATAATTGGTGGAGCACATGTTGGCTCCACATATCTTGCACATCCACGTCCATTGGATGATGTTTCAATGAGTATATAATCAACAACCCTTTGGATATTTCTTCTGTAAATTATGTTAAAAATTTGAAACTGCGATGCAATTTTTTGCTTGTTGGTAGAGGGGTTTCACATTTTGTCTTCTAACTTGGTAGATACCAATCATTTGATTTGTGATCAACTCATAATTTGTGTAAGTGGGAATTTCACTTGAATCATAATTCTATGTTGTTATAAGCCCATCAACCAACAAAAGATAATATGCTTCGTTGTTGGTGCTTCTCCTAGAAATTTCTCTAGTATTTTGATATACTTGGCTTAGTGCTTCATTGTAAAGAAAAAACCTAGTCCATGCATGGCGTAGGTTTGGAAGACACCAGACTTGGATGATCAATATCCATTTTTGAAATATTGTTAGATTGTTACCACAAAGTTGCATGTAGCAAATCGTTGTTGTAGTAGCAGCAACTCACTATTATAGTGGCGGTAACTGTGAGTTGTCTCCAATGTAACAATGAATTTCCATGACTGTAACAGTAAATTTTCGCTAGTAGGAGAATGGGAAATACAAGCTAAAATAATATTTAGAAACATACACAACCTATTTATTTAGAACAATGAGTATATTTAGAAAGTATGAAAAAATAGAATAATGAGTAATAGAATATGAATTAATTAATGTATTTTAATGAACCACTAATAGGATAATATGGTAAACAAGTTAAACTAATATTTAGAAATATAATGGACCTATATATTTATAATAGTGAGTATATTTAGAAAGTATGAAAAATAGAACAGTGAGTTGAAAAAGTAACAATGAATTTCTAGTAACAATGAGTAATAGAACATGAATTAATTAATGAATTTTAATGAATCTAATAGTTAAGAATATGCACTTCCTTTGAAGAAGTCATATGTTAAAATCTATATTAAAGAAAAGTATATACATTTCCATATATTTTAATAATCACATTAAGTGAGTCCTTTATGTTACATACAACATAGACTTATACACCAATTTGATACATAGTTAACCGTAACCTTAAAACTTATTATTGAAGATAATGAAAATTTCTAGTTAGGATATGAAAGTTGGATTGATAAAGTCAATAAATTTACAACATTAATTTTGTCTTAAAGCTACAACTACCTAATTTTGTATGCACATACTATTTTAAAACAAACTCTTGCCAACTTACAACTAGATAATTTTACATACACATACTATTTGAAAACAAACTAGCCGGTTTTGCATGCACATACCATGTATTCAGACAAAAATAGAACTTTAGAGTTTTATTATAATATTAGTTTCTTAAGAAACTTTCACTCTCTCTTATATAAGAAAGGTTTTCCTACTATTTTAGAATGGTGAAAAACGACGACCAATGGCAAGTGACCAAACAGTGATCAGTGACCAATGACAAATGAGTTTTCGCATGGTGACCAATCAACTGCCGCAATGGCAACCCAGCGAAGTGTCATAGTGGAAACTCACTGGTCATCGTTACAGAAATTCACTTGTCACCGTGCGACAACTTGTGATGAATGGCCTGGTATAAGAATGTCCTCGAATTGTTCCCAAACATTCAATGTCTATTCATCATGGGAGTTCGGATGAACCTCGTTGTTCGATAGCTGCAATGCCAATAAAAAACACTTACATGTTAATTTCCATTATTTCCACTAGTAAAATGTTTGAAATTTTCCAAAGAGGTGCCCAAGATACCAGAAAAACTAAAAATACTTTAAGGATAAGAGAACCAAAATAAACTTCAGCAAGATTGGATTTAAAGGATTAAAGACAAAACAAAAAGGTCCAGTGATTTTTGATTCCCACTATGCAAATGCAGGGAAATATCAAATAAAATATTGGATAAAAGTAGTATAATTCTACCATAAGCTATTTTCTATCCGACGAGGGAGTGACAGACCGGTCAAATACATATATTGGAAGTTTTCCCTTAATTGTCGCCTTATGGTCAAACAAGCACTCTGTATTTTTCTGTGGTCATTTACATGAAATATATATGAATAAATATAACTTAGTAATGAGATGGCATGGTATATTTTTTAATATATATTCATATATAATTCAGTAACAAGATTGAATTGAGATCAAAGACAGTATTGTAAAATTGGGAATTTACAAGACTCTATTATTGGTAATTTCGGTTGTTAAATAAAAAATGCCACCTTCACAAAAGGCACATTCCAAAATGTCCAATATCAACCTAATAAATTCTACCAAAAAAATATATTATCATGTATAAATCAAGTCAAATAAAAAAATATATATTGTGTTCATAATTTTTTTATTTTTATTATACTTAAATTGTATCCAATATAATTTTCCTAATACAACACTCATTATGTCATTAAAATACTAAACTATGCACAAACAAGGTAATAATTATTACACTAAGTAATTGAGTATAAATCATCAATTATGAAATACTTAAAATCCCATTATATACCTAACTTTTATTATTACATTGATGTTTATTAATCACCAAAAGAAAATACAAAACACAATATGATTGAGGAAACTAGTTACATACAAATTTAGGGTACAAACTCAAGAAAATATCAGACACAACTTTCAAACACCGACCCAAATTCTAAACCTAAAGAAACCTCGTTGATAGGAAAAGGTATTGTCTGCAGTATTGCTGGTGGTGAAAAAAAGTTGAAAAAATGGAGAGCATGTCCCCACATTCCAAGAACTATCGTGACAGATCTAATAAATGAAAATGGTAATGTGTAAGAGAGGTTAACAGTTATGAAACATAACTTATGGTATATAATGTTAAATCCCATAACTGAAATTCAACTTAAATGATGGATTATTATGTTAAATTAAATATAATGAAAACTCGTAATAATTAATTATTAAGAATGGACAAAAAAAAATATTCTATTAAGATCTATTTCGAGTAAATATAATTATTAAATTAAAATAATAAGTTTGATGTAATAAGATTAAGCCTTCTCATTGCAAATGAATAATTCTTCTAAAACTTAAATATAAAATATAAAAATATTTTCCTAAAAAAATTATAAATACTCACACATAATATGGGAAAAATTTCTACATTTTAAATACATATCAAATGAGAACATATAAAAATAGATAGGTAGAAAAAGCTACTAAATATAAAGATATATTTTGCATAAAAATTAAAAATACTCATACATAATATTGGAAAAATTTCTAAATTCTAAACACATATCAAATGAGAAAATGTAGTTGTAAAATTCCAAAAGTTTTTTTACATCAGAAACGAACAAGAATAAATTCCCCACATTTAAATATTTCATTTATCTTATAAATAGATAACAATAAAAAAAATCTAATGAGAAAATTTAAAATATTTCATAGAAAGAATTTCTTCAGAAACTTTCACTCTTTATTAAATAAACAAGGTTTTCCTACTATTTTAGAATGATGACAAAAGAGTGACAAACAAGGACCAATGAAAAGTTACCAAATGATGATGAATAACCATTGAAAAACGAGTTTCCACACAATGACGAGTGAGTTGATGCAATGGCGGCCCAACTAAGTGTCGTAGCGGCAAATCATTGGTCACTATTGCGGCAATTCATTGGTCACCATTGCGACAGCTACTTGTCACTATTAAGAAAAATCCCTGGAGCAAAATCCTGGAGTAAAAATCCCCAAAATAATGAATAATTAATAAAAAATGATTGATTTTAAAGAAAACAATAGAAAAAGGAAAAACAGTAGAAAAATGGGTTATGCATAAAAAAAATAGTAGAAAAACCTCACCTTTGTATACGGTAACCCTTCTGTTGTGTAACCAGCTCCAAAAATAGAACAAAAGAGATATCAACGCCTTAGAAATGAGCCACTTCGAGGGGGAAACCTCCAATACATTACATAAATGAACAATTCTTGGATGATACAATTTACAAAACCTCCTTTCTATATATAGGAGTCCATGGGGCCATAATGTAATCCTAGTGGGCCACAATGTAATCCTAGCGGACCTAACACACTTAAGGGCAGTTTAATAACAAAATGGGGTTACAGGGGTACAATAATAAAAATAATGGGGTTACACTAACAATAATAAGGGACTATACTAGTAATATAGGGACCCAACATGCCCCTCCCCTTCAAAAAGTGTTGTCCTCAATGCTTGAGTAGCTCTAGGTGCTTCTTTATAAAATTCTCATCCTCCCATGTAGAATCTTCCGTGGGTAAGTTCTTCCACTTGATGAGACACTCTGAAATTGATCTATTTCGTAGCTGTCGAGTTCTTGTTTCTGTGACTGCTTCAGGTTCCAATATGATTTTCCTTCCTCATCAAGTTCGGGCAATATTGTTTGAACTGGAATATTTTCACCTATAACCTTCTTTAAGCATGAAAAATGGAAAACTGGATGTACTCGCGAAGAAGCAAGAAGCTTCGATTTGTATGCCATAGTACCAATATTTTGCAGCACCTTGTAAGGACCATAGTACTTTGGCGATAATTTATTATCCTTCTTAGGTTGCTTGAGGGACATTTGTTTGTATGGTTGTAGCCGTAAAATACCTAGTCACCTACATCAAAACTTCTCTCGCTGCGATGTTGATTTGCTTATTGTTTCATTCGATTTTGTGCCAAATTTAGGTTATTCTTTAAGAGTTGGAGAACTTGTTGTTGATGCTTGATGTGATCTT